>FXXK01002106.1:30715-56255 GCA_900184695.1 Betula pendula
AGTGACAAATGAATCAAACTCACTTCCAAGGCCAGCTAAGAGAAAAGACGTGAGTTGAAAATCATTTAAGGGCTGATCAACAGCCGCTAGGGTGTCCACAAGATTGGTAAATTTGTGGAAATAATCAGCAACAGAGGAGCTGCCTTTTTTTAAGGTAGTTAATTGCAAATGAATCTAAAGTGTTCAAGCCTTTGATTGCGAGATGAACATGTGCGTAAGAGTGACCCAAACATCCCGAGAAGTAACACAGTGCACCACGTGAGTGATGAGGGACTCTTCAATGGAAGAGATAAGTGCCCCAAGGATCAATTGATCCTGGAGATGCCAATGTTGATAGGCTGGGTTGAGGGCAAGTGTGATGGTGCCCGTAGCAAATTTAGTTTCCAGGTTCCGTGGTGGAGCAGAGATGGAACCATCTACATAGCCATAGACATCTACACCTTTTAATTGAGGGACTACTTGAGCTTTCCAGAGACGATAATTATCTTTCATTAGTTTGTGTTGAAAAGCATTTTGGAGGTTGAGAAGGGTGGGCGACGAGTCAGACGAAGAGGAAGCCATGAGAGACGTGAGTCACGATGGCTCCGATACCATGTAATAAAACACAACTGTGTTGAATGTTTTTTGCCTTACTCAACTGAGTGAATGTTGTTTTGTATTTATAGAAATCAACTAAAACAAACTTACACATTTAAACTTTACAATATCTAAGAACATTCAAAGAAGATTAAAGCTTATCTAAATAATCAAATGATCTGAGCTTATCTAATATAACCAAACATAGTTTGAATTCAAATGTTATGGATGAGAGGTTGAGCATTATCCTTAACAAAGTTTAGCTCCTTTGTAAGAGTAATGACATGGAAGATTAAAGGAGGACCCAAGTTCTCTTAAAATTAAGGTGTCTTTTAAAATCACCATTGCACTTGTGATAGTTGACTATTGAATTTTGATCTAATGGTGATTTTAAAAGTCATTTCAATTTTGAGAGGACTTAGGTCCTCTTTGAATCTTCCCTCTAACATTACTCCCTTTGTAAATCCAGCACTTATAAGTCCAAAAATCAGTTGAATATGCCATGAATTTGGAAGAGTTTCTACGGATGCTTGTAAACTTGCAAGAAGCTTTAGAGTACATGGTAAGCCCACAGAGGAAAAATTGGATCATATTGCTAGAGGATGATGAAGACAATGAAGACGACAACACTGTTAGAATAGCCGAGCAGAAGCAACTTGGCCAGCCAAGATTCTCCTCAAGCCATTTTCATAACTTCTTGACTTACCATACTGAAAATCAGGCACTAGATACTTCAAAATCTGTTTCTCACATTGTTGCATCATCTCGGTCCAAAGCAGAAAAGGGGAGGATTTCAAATATTATTGCAAAACTAATGGCGCTAGATTAAATTCCACAACACTTGGATACAAAGCACACCATATAGAAAGATTCGATACAAAAGCAAAAAACAACATATGGAAGTACCAAGAAAAGTAGAATATTGGATATCGAAAGAATATTCAGGACAAAGAGAGGAGACATGATGATATAAAGCACAGAGAACAGAAGGGCACCGAAATGGGCAATACCAAGGAAACAATTTCAAGGGAAGCGCAGGCATATAAAAGATCAGAAGCTGCAGTGATATTGTAAGGAAAAATAGGGTACAAAGAAGGCATGCTTCAAACAGAAAAGAGATATACAAGCAAAACCCAAAAACAGATTTACAAACTTCATAAATTAATCATATACACCAACCATAGAATCCCAAAAAAAGATAAATAAATACATATCGAAGAATAACAAGAACAACAACACAAAAAAAAAAAAAAAAACATGAGAAAAATCTGGTACTAGATTTGAAATTTGAAAAGTTTAACAAAGATTGTCAACATGGTGAACAACAAAAGGATCTTACACGTAGGAGGAATGGGTCGCCGAGATGGAGGGCTGACGGTGCTGCTGGCTGGCCACGCTGAATTGGCGGTGGGCGGCAGTCAATAGGGGGAGAGGGGTCGACTGCGCTGCTGGCTAGCCCATGCTGTCACTAGTGATCGGCGTAGATGGGCGCTTTCTATCGCAGATCCGCAGGGAGTAAGTGGGATAAGAGTGTCATATTTAGCATTTCTCGTATAGAAAAGGCATGCCAAATACATAGATTATTATTTAATTAATTAAAAAAAATCCATTTGAAAAGCACTATGAAAAAATAAAGACATTAGGCATTATATCATGCATTTGTGTTCTATTTGATACACGATTATACTTCAAGTTTAACTCCTTTGTAAGAGTAATGTTACAGGGAAGATTGAAGGAGGACCTAGGTCCTTTTAAAATTGAGGTAGCTTTTAAAATCACCATTGAACTTGTAATAGTTGACTATTAAATTTTGATCAAATGGTAATTTTAAAAGTCATTTCAATTTTAAGAGGACTTAGGTTATTCTTGAATATTTCCTCTAGCATTACTCCCTTTGTAAATACGATATTCATCTACGACAAATTATCAATTGAGAACGAAAACAAACAAGTATTCCCTCCATCTCACGTTATTAATCCATCATAAAAAAGAAAAAAAAAAAAAGTCTTTTTAAGGGTCATCACTAAAAATATTTTCAAAACAATTTTTTTCAAACAGCATGTTTTGCAAACCACTAATAGAATCGAGTGTTTGAAATGAGCACTTCTGTGAATGAGAGTGTGCGCGTGTGTTCTTTTATCTTACCAGCACACGTCTTCACCTTCTCCTGGTTGAGGGTGGAATCAAGGGTAAGGACTCCCCAATATTGAACCATATCTTCTTAGCGATATTTTACATTCTCCTGAGCAATTTGGTGTTATGGTCGGCAGTCAAAGTTGATTAAAGTTCCAATTTCTCTCTTACAATTTAGCTAAGTAGGCCGACTTCATTGATTTAACATAAAGCATTTCCATCTTCTTTTCCCTTTTTGTCTCTCGAATTAATAATGAGAAAGAGAGATTTTTGGAGTATTACAATTTTTAGAACTTTTTCTTATAAATTGACATGAGAGTCTATAATTAATGAAATAATTAAGTTAAAAATTTGATTTGTTAATTTAATTAGTTAGTGACTGATATGTCATTCGTATACTCTTAATTATTTCATCAATTATGGACTATGACGTTAATTTATAAGAAAATTTATAATAAAAACAATAGTATCTCAAGCATTTCCACAAGAAAGATCCACCTATTTCTTTTATTTGTCTCACATTTGCCCTCTCCCCCAAAAAAGAAAAATGCAATCTGCTATGTTTGGAGGATCTAAAAAAAGTAAAAGGAGAGTCATGACGAACTAAATATTAGTATTTTTCAATTAGATAAAGAAAATATGCATATCGTTTTCTTTCTCTTAGTTATTTACCGTAGATCATTTTTTTTTATTAAGTACAACAGAAACCCGAACTATAGAAAACAAACGTCAGAAAAAAGAAAAAAGACAAACAAACAAATCAACCATAAAACCCAATTTAAACAGTCAACTAGCGCCTTACTGCTTCAAAATGAGACCTTGATGGCGGAAGTTGAGCGGAAATGTAGCCATCAAAGCTAAAAGCGTCCCATGGCCAAAATTGAGAGTGCTAACAAGAGAACCCCATAAATCTTAATTCCTGACCTCGGAAAGAATTGGAAGGACTAAGAGGTATATATATAACATATGAGGAATCTCCTTCTAAGACGGTGAGTTAGGTGTTGTTGAAGCTCAGATTCAGATATGAGAAAATTGAAGGACCAAAAAGGCTCTTTGAAAAGGAGCGCTCCGGCAAAGAGCTAGGAGACCATGGATTTGCTGTAAAAGACTCATGGTAGCGGTGACACGTGTGGAACACCCATTGGGATAGGAGCCATAAGGTGGAAGAGAAAAAGCATTTTTATTTGAGTTAATTTACCTTAGATTTTACCATTTCTTTTCTATTGATCTTTCGATCGGACAGAGAAAATTTTAGATGGAGATCCATAGTAATTAGTTGTTTAAATTGTTAGTAATTTGAACAGTTATTGTAACAGAGTATATATAGAACTTCTGGCCACCTAAGTTCTAACCAGACATGTAAATACCATATAAACTTTTGTCACAATAGCTGCCCAAATCGTTGAGCAGCTAATTGCTGAAAATCTCGGTATGCAATTCCTACCGACATACAATAGAAGACAAAGTACACTGATGGCATTGACGCAACCCTTTCTTTTCTTTTTTGGTCAAAATGAGATGGGAAAGAAAATGTGGCAAAGCTTCCATTGACACCCCAATAGCATGCCATTGACGGCAATATCCAAAAGGGAAGCAAGAGACATATGGGTCCCTTGAAGAGGTAAAAAGCCGGGGACATTGGTGGTGCATGCAAGGCATGAACTTGAGTGGCAATGAGTGGCTTCCCATGTGCAAATCCATCTTACCTCCCAACACCTCAATCACCAATCTGTCTGTCTCCTATTTTCATCCTTGATTCTTCCTATGTGTTAATTGAAGCACCCACAACCTCTTTAATTTTCTAGTTTCATCAAATCAAATTGACCCAAGACCTTCAAAGCATGGGTAATGGGTGGTTGTTAATTAATTGGATTAGTGGGTTTAATTCAATCTCAGAAATTATATTGTAATCAGCATTTTAAAGGGCTAGGATTTGATCTACTCACTCTAAAAAGCCAAGTATGATGGGTCGT
Source organism: Betula pendula (assembly GCA_900184695.1). Taxonomy (NCBI): domain Eukaryota; kingdom Viridiplantae; phylum Streptophyta; class Magnoliopsida; order Fagales; family Betulaceae; genus Betula; species Betula pendula. Next base: position 35,398 of record FXXK01002106.1, read on the forward strand.
AAATGAAGGTAGTTGTGCCATATATGTAGATTTTGACATTAGGGCTACTGCATTGGCAACAACACATAAGAATGCACGGGAGAAAAAATAGAAAAGAGAAGAAGACCAGAAATTAACGTGTTTGGAGCTAAGAATATTATGTCAAGACAAAATTGACGGTTTTTTACTAACCTTAATACTAGTACAAGGTACCCATTAAGGGATTATATATTTAATATATAATATATATATAGAGAGAGAAGAGAGAGAGAGAGAGAGAGAGATAACAAATATGGTATGGGATTACAAAACTACAAATTCAGTATAAAATGATACCTTAACGTGTTCTATTTACAATAACTCTAAGATGTGCAGAAAAATGTGTTATCAAATTAAGCTACAATTTTCAGCAAGTGAGGCAGGTTCTATTTATTATAAGTAACGTGTTAGTTTAGGCAACAATTACCACTTCAATTTTAAACATTTAAATTCTATTATAACTGACGTGGCATTATCATGTGGGTTGGTCTATGTGACACTTATGGAGTCAATTAACTGAAGCATTTTTATCCTCCTCTGTAACCTTTTTTTTCCATTCAATTTAAAAAAAAAAAAAAAAAACCTTAAGCATTTTTTATTTCCAACTTCTTTAATTTACATGATACCTAAGAAATGCTGCTTGAAACTCTTCCTTTGCAGAACTTGATTGAAAGCAATTTTGTCTGAAAACTTAGAATTGGTACAGATTCCATGTAATTATTGACCAGGACTTAACAGGGAATTGTCGATAAAAAAAAAACAAAAAAAAAAATTGATGTGATATAAAAAGTGAGAATGTTTTTTTGAAAATTGGAGTAGAATTGAAGTTGGGAAGGATGTTGGGCCCCCCCGGACATCTCACCATCCGCCAGCATCCACTTTTGATTCTGCTAATTTTGGCACAATGGGAGAGACCACAGTAGTAATTTACTTGGCTATGGAATTTATAAACTGTGTATCATCAAATGAGCCATATCGTGTCCCTACTAAGCCGCTACCTAACAAATTTCAAGAGAATGATCGCAGCTGTGGAGAGAAGCATCTATTTATAATGTTTTATAGTGGTCGTGAAGAAACACTAATTTTTGCCACGCAGCTGCATATTGCGAACTTAAAGCTTATCACTACAACGCATTATCTCTCTCTATAAGTCTAGTTCATGATTATTTGATATAGCCAGTAAACTGAAATGTTTAATTGATTTTCTGTTTACCACTATTTCGAAATAAGCACTACAGATTCAAGATGAAGAAAGAAATTGAGAGGATCTTAAGCATACTGCTTAAAAGGTATAATAGAAATTTGGGATATAGAGACAATATAAGAAGCATAGGGTTTACTTGTGCTTTATATATTTATTATCTATAACAACTCACGACAACTCCGATCCTAATCTTACGAATCTGAATACAATAATGACGCAAAAATTTATTCATTTATTAAAACCACATGAACAAAATTTCAATGTATATTTTTTAAAAAGATGATTCCTTTTCTTGCCATGCCTGCTGAGATGATAGGTTGATCGACACACTCCATAGACCCTATTTGAAGGAGTCCTATGGAGAATTCTTGACATAGATTTAGGTCCTTATCGCCATTATCTCAAGTTTTCAATACTTCTCTTGCAAACTTGAGACTATGCAAGCGCTAGATAGACCTAACATGGCTTGCATCATCATATAGATCATTATCCTCCCATCATCCTCCTTCATCTAGTACATCATCATTACAGTCATTTGTGGTAGTCTTTATCGTTATCCTTCTTTCTCTGTATTCTTACTTCAGGCCTCTTTGTTTTTCGATAGGTGTTCATCCCATAAGATAGCTAAACTTCCATTCCCTTGTGGCCCCGTATTCTAGCCACCAACCATTCACACCAATTGTGTCTTCTCCTATCGAAAGAAGCTTTGCAGTAGGCGAGTGTTCCTTTGCTCGACTCATTTTCGTCGTTTCCATCCATCGATCCCTAAAGACATACTTACTTTCCAAGTGTGGGAGATATCAATTCTTTCTGCATTACTACTTTTGGACTCTTGTTGTTCGTATTCATTTTATGGGTACTTGCTCTGCCTCTGGTGGGATTGGAATCAATATATATATCTTCTCTCATTCGAAATCGACATCTTTTTTTTTCTCAGACATATATCTCATTTCTCAATTCGTTAAAATAAGTCACATCCATGCATACTCACATTTCCATACATAGTGGTCTCAGTATTATCTGTTCGCATTTTATGCAGTCTGTGCTCGAGATCAATTTCTCTTTCATTTTACTTTATACGGGTCCTACATGTAATCTTTCGGAAGGTTGGGACGTGTCAATTAGAGCAAATAATTAAGTGTAAGAAATTGCATGACAAGCAACAACATGTCAAAAAAAATAGCTGAGATAAAGATGTAGTCAAGGATGCATACGACAACGTCACAAATTTTTGGGTAGTAAACGTGGTTAATGCTAAAACAAAAACAAGAAGAAAGAAACGTTTCCTACATCTCTCCCTTTCATTACAACCCAACAAAAAATGTCTGAGTTTTCTTTCTCAAACACCTTGAAGAAGACAGAATTCTCTACCCTTCTCCTCTCTAACTTCTTCCACATTTGTTTCTTCATTCTCTCCCACCCTCTTTACCTCTTTTACTTCATCTTCTTCTCCCCATATCTTCTCAAGTTCCTCTCTTTCCTCTCCCCTCTCTGCATCACCACCCTCCTCCTCCTACTCGTCCTTCTCACCATCTCTCCACCGTCCGATTTGCCGGAATCCAAGTTGGGTTTTCTCGTCACCACATATCAATATGTTCTCAACATATTACACCCAAAAGTGGACGTTGATGATCATGAAATTTCTCAGCATTTTGAGGAGCTTGATGTTTACAAGATTGTCTTTGACACGTCCACCTTCGAAATTACAGAGGACCCGGTTGAAGTTAAAGAAATTTGCTCATCACAGCCTGCAGAAATCATCAGTACTGAACAGATTATGGAAGTGAAGAGGCTGGAGTGCTTATTTGAAGAAGAGAATGAGTTGGAAAAAACGATGTCGTTTTCGAAGGAAGAGAAAGAAGTCAACCCACCAGAGGCAGAGTCCCAAAAAGAAAAAACAGAGTCCAAAGTGATGGAGATTGATTCTCCCAATCTTGGAAGTTTTGGGTCGATGAGGAAAGAGAAGGAGTGGAGAAGGACATTGGCATGCAAGCTTTTCGAGGAGAGACACAATGTGGATGGTGGGGGAGGGGGAGAAGGGATGGATATGCTATGGGAGACATACGAAACAGAGGCCAGTAAGGATCAGAGAAAAGGGAAGAAAAGCAATGATGATGATGATGATGATGATGAGGATGATGAGGATGGCATGGATGAGCAGCTGTGTTGCTTACAGGCTTTGAAGTTCTCGGCAGGGAAGATGAACTTGGGAATGGGAAGGCCTAATCTTGTCAAGATCTCCAAGACCCTCAAAGGGTTTGGATGGTTGCACCATCTCAGCAGGCATGGCAAGAAAGGATCATACCATTGAATTTTGTTCATGTTTTATCAATTAATTTCCAATTATCAGATATATATGTGTCGTGTTTAAGAATAACAAGTAAATATGCTCTTTTGTTTTACATTTTATTCTTCATGTGCTTAATTTCTTTTCTTCTCTTCTTGAATTTGTGGATCGATAGTGTGCTTAAACAGAAATCATTAAACTCTGCTATATATAGAGAGGAAGGTTTGTAGGTGAATTAGCTTAATCAAAGAGCTGCGTGGCAAAAATTCATCACGCCTACATAATATTGCTTCTCTCCACAGCTGCGATCATTCTCTGAATTTGTTGGTGCGCGTGGGTATGGCATGATCAGTTAAATTCCTACCAGATTATAGTGGCCCTCCATTGTGCACAATTAGCGATAAGTGTGTGCTGGATGGGGATCCCGTGCGTGGCCCCACCTTGTTCGGACAAGTGTTTGGATAGTTTAGATCAACACTCCTCTATGGACTGTCCCAATATGTCAAGTGAGATTTAAGAGGATACAGTCTCATTGCACAGGATCTGAATCTCACGATTCATGATCTATAGAATAAGTATCCATTTTTTTAACATATCTAGTTTGGCAAAGTAGCCGAGACCCACTTGTTTGAGCTGTTCAAACACCTGTCCAAACAAGGTGAAGCCCAGGTGTCCTCTTACATTACACTGTGCAATGAACAACCTCATATTGCACAGGATCTACATCCCACAATCCATAATCCATAAAAATAAGTGTCCATATTTTTAGCATATCTTAGTTTGTTCAAGTAACCCAAATCCACTTGTTTGAGCTATTTGGATACTTGTTCGAACAGGTGAAGTCCCGGTGTTCTCTCACATTACACTGTGCAATAAACAGCCTCATATTGCACGATCCATGATCAATGGAATAAGTGTCCTTACTTTTAGCAGATCTTAGTTTGTCCAGATAACCCAGACCCACATATTTAATCAGATAAAATTTAGGTATTCTCTCAAATTACACTGTGCATTTAACAACTACATTGCAAGAGATTTGGATCCGCTACCTCATGCATTATAAAGAGAGGCCACAGCAATTGCCTCTAACAGAAAAAGAATGGGTACTATATATATAATAATGGTTTAAGGGCCCTTCAATTTATAATAATTTAATGTCACATGTTATGGTGTGATTAGTTGCGAGACAACCAGATAGGAGGTGCATCCAACGGTCTTATTATGATATTTGGTAATCTTCTTCATTAGCTATTACTTGCGTTCACACAGTCGGAATCCTAGGCAAAAATCAAGGATTCCATGATTCTTTGTTTGATCAAATTTGGGTCGGATCTAAAATCCTATAATCAAGAATTTTGTTCTAACACAAAATTACTATATGTTTTAGAGCTCAAAGTTAAGGAGCATATAATCAATATGAAGGCCCTACAAAAGGATAAATTAGAAATGAAAAGGAAAATCTGAAGTCTTATATTTACATTGGATCCTGATAAATATGTGAATTTAGTTTGACATAGTGGAGTTGGTTTGATGATTGCTCGGACCTAAAAAGGCAGCAAATAGCATACAAGTAGATTTTCTTTTTTCTTTTCTTTTTTTTTTTTTTTTTTTAAGTAAAACAAGTAGATATTCCTGGTTTGCTGTAATTTTGTTTGGATCTTCTTGTTGAAAATTTTTTTAATTTTTGTTTTCTTGTAACCCTAATTTCCCTTATTAAATAGAATAATAAAAAAAAAAGTAGATTTTCTTGGCCGAAATAATAAATGGGTATATTACATTCCCGCATAACAAATCAAATAATAATTGGATAATTAGATGAATTCTGGACCTACTTACAAGAATTTTAAGCCTTCCAACAAATGTGAAAGATAAATATTATTCTTCACACCATAACTACACGCTACTTATGTGACATGGGCTAATAGTCTTTTGATGAACCTTTGTTAAAAAAAAGTCATATTATTCTTCACATCAGTTGAAGTTGCATGTTTTAAGTGTTTTTTTTTTTTTATTAAAGTGACTGATGTGAAAACGGTTATAAATTTTGTTAGATTATAATATTACAACTATGGCTTAGTGAGTTAAGAGGTTTGATGTTTTGGGGGTCTTTTCTCTCGGTACCGCCAAAAGTGTAGTTAATAGGATTCGAGCCAGTGTGACAAAGATCAAAAGCCGTTCATTTTACCATCAGGCCAACTACAAATCTTATTTCTAAAATCAGCGGACATGGTATTTAATATAATAACTATCGGTTGCAATTTTTCCTCCACAACAAGTTATGACTTTTCACATGTGCCCTTCAACATCTAAAAATATAACATTCCTCCACCAATTTTACTACTAAGTTTTCATTCTCAGTTTTAGAAATTCACAACTGAAATTGTGGGAATTCCCCAAAATTGCTATTTGTACAATTTATAAGCTTTGTTGTATCTTGAAGACGATTTGTTAGAAATCTGGTAGTAAACTATTTTCAAATGGAGGCAAATATCGTCCTAAAAATAGTAATTCTTCGCACCTCAAAACTATTTTTTTGTTTTAGATTTTTGTTATTTCTCACATAATATTTCCTAACAATTTCAATATTTGTTTTTAATTCTTTGTCTTTATCACATTATTTTTCTAACAAAAATTACATAAAACACGTCACGTGGTGTAAATTAGGCGTGAATAGTAATATTACTCTAAAAAAAATTAGAAATTTTCAAAGCCTACAAGCCCATGCCACATCAGCATAGTATAATTGTGGTATGAAGTATAACATTACTTAGTGTTAAATGTTTGATAAAAATATAATTTTTCTTCTCCATTTTATGAAGAGTAATGTTATATATTATATCATTCTCTCACTATGCTAACATGACATTGTTGATCTACTCTTAAATTATTATTATTATTTTTCCTTTTAACAATGGTTTATCTAAGGGTAAATTGACAATGTCATGTCAGCATAATAAAATAATATTGTACTCTTTAATTCAAGCTCAACTTTTTTAATTAAATTTACCAGGAATATGATGCTTCTTAAAAAAAACTTGTTAAGTGTTAGATAACTTATTATCTTAATCCTATCATGACTTTAAAATAAAAAATTAAAAAAATAAAATAATACAAGATAAATTATTTTTATGTACTTCTGCCAACTAGCCAGGATGAAATGAGCTTGAACAATCTTCCCATTTTCCTGCACAAGTCCCCTTGTCTTCATGCATGTAACAGTCCCTTGTCTTCATGCATGTAACAGGTTGATGGCAGATAGGGGTCATAGACAAGGTTTGTTTCGTTCAATTTTCTTTATATATAATTTTTTTTTCTCGTGTTATAAATTTGTCCATTTTTTTTCTTGTAGGAGAAATTTTAAGAAGAGGAAGTCAGCATGTCTCCATTTCATAGGTATTAATTTGTTAGGTCGGTTCAAAACATTTTGAGGCTAGAATGACCCAATAACATTAAAGACTAATTAAATCAAGCAGGACTTATTTTGAACATTACGCAAATATTGAAATATGATCCAAAAGCATATGTAGTTATTATGGCGACTGACGACGATGTCGGTTCAAAACATTTTAAGGCTAGCATGACCCAATGACATTAAAGACTAATTAAACCATGCATGACTTATTTGAACATTACGCAAATCTAGAAATATGATCCAAAGGCATATGTAGTTATTCTGGCGACCGACGACGATGGCCAGAGATGGACAGTGGCAGTGGCAGTGGCGGGAGGAGGAGGCAAGCTATTGGAGCTGGCCGCTGGGCCATCTGTGGGCCTCTGACTAGGCCCAAAAGGCTGAAGTTGACCCAAGACCTGTGGGCCGTTGATTGGGTTGAGTCAGGCTGAAACCCATGAGCTGAGCTGAATGGACCTGAAAGAGCGGAGGCCTGACGAATCAGGTCAAACCCAATATCAGGTCGTCGTTTTGAATCTAGCTCATGAACCGGGTTATAGGCCTGGACTAGGTCGAATGGGCAGCGAAGGCTTCAAACCTGATGGACCTTGTTAGGGATCGGGACAATCAATCTATGGAAGGCAGAAGGTGCTTGTGACACGTGATGCGCGTGTAGGACGCTCGCATGGTATGAACGTGCTAGGAGAGTCTCCGGTGTGTGAGCACGTGAAGCGTAAGCTGCGTAATCACATAATGTTGAAGCCAAGCATGGGAGCGTGTGGAAAGTCCAATTAGGCGAATCTCGGCAATGATGAACTCATCGGCTTGGGATCTGTCAAATGGCGTGGCCAATGCCCCAATTGGTTGACTATGGCAATGTGTGGCTGCACGATCATAACCTTTTGGTAGCACGTGAGAGAACATGCAGTGGCCTTGGTGATGGATCTTCCACAAAACAAAAGATCCATGCCCTACAACATATTTTGGTTTTAGATTTCCAAAATTTGATTCAATGAAGGCTAAGAAGACATTAACAATGTAGGCGGAGCGCATGGCAGTGGCACGTAGCACACATAAACGTCTAATATAAGTCAAATAATGTTCATGCAGTGCATGGAAGGTCCAATTAGATTGATTAGACCACAAAAAAGTGGTTATGATGTTATGTAAAAATATATGATGGGATATAATATGAAAGAGAAAAGAGATTGGAAGTAGAGAAAGAGATTGAAGCATTAGCCCTACATCTTATATTGAAGTATATTATATTGTATTGCAATGGTCTATGTTTAAAGAGAAGCAAAGAGTAGTGAACAAGAAATCATAGACTAATTAAGAAGAGAATAATCTTAGGAATAATATCAAATATTCTAATATATCAATTTGGGTCGGATCTAAAATCCTATAAGATTAGTATTCTAACACAAAATTACTATGTTTTAGAGCTTAAACTTAAGCAGCATCAAAATTAGAAATGGAAAGTAAAAATTGAAGTCTTATATTTACATTGGGTCCCGGTAAATACAAGAATTTAGTTTAACATGGTGGAGTTAGTATGATGATTGCTTTGACCTAAAAGGTAGCAAAGAGCAAACAAGTAGATTTTCTTGGTACACTATAATTCTTTTTGTGCCTGTTTGTCGGAGAGCAAACCTTCTCTTGGTTTTTACTTCCTTATAACCCTCTTTTCCCCGTATTGAATGGAAAAATAAAAGTAAATTTTATTGGTAGAAACAATAAATGGGCGTGTTAGGTGCCCGCATAACAAATCTGAGAATAGCAAGATAATTCAAAGAATTCTGGGCCTCCTCACATGAAAGTAATCCGAAGAACCTTAAGCCTCCCAACAAACATTACAGAAGAATGTTATTCTTCACACCATAATCATATTATGATGGCGTGACATAAGCTAGTAGTCTATGAATTAATTATTATTTAAAAAATAATGTTATTCTTTACACTCATTTCACATAGATTGACGAGACATATTTTAAGTGGTCTTTCTATTATTTTTTTTATTTAAGTAGTTGACATAGAAAGCTACTTAAACATGCACCGTCAGCCAGTTTGAAATGGGTGTGAAGAATCATATTATGAATAATGCTATTTATCAATCTCCATTTACTCATCTTTGTCCATCTCTTTTCTACATGAAAAGAAACAAAATAATAAAATAATAATATACATATGACATGTAAGATGAAATGGACAAAGATGGATAAATGGAGATGGACAAGTAGAATTGTCCTAATATTATTCTTAAAAAAAATAAAAATAATAAAAATAATTCGAACAATTACTAGACCATGCCGCATCAACATAATATGATTCGTGTAAAGTATAACATTACTGTATGATTAAAGAATAATGTTACATACTATATCCCCCTCACCTTTTTTTTAATTTGAATTGATGTGGTGGTGCCTATAAATGTGTAATATTTAGCATTACTCTTTATTAAAATATAAATGTTATTCCCATTTTATTAAACCTCAACTTATTTAAATAAATTAAAAGAATATGATGCTAGCTTAACAACTTTTAAATGTCAGATATATAACATAACATATTATCTTAATCCTATCATGACTTAAAAAAAAAAAGAAAAAAAGAAAAAAGGATAAATACCAGAATAAATTATTCTTATCTACTTCTACCAACTAGGATGAAATGAGCTTGAACAATCTTCCTATTTTCATGCACAAATCCCCTTATCTTCGTGATATGACAGGTTGTCGTCCTAGACAAGGTTTCTTTCTTATTGTTTTTTATTTTTAATATATAATTAAAAGATTTTTTTTTTCCTCGAGTTATAAAATTGTAATTTTTTTATATAGGAGTGGTCCAGTAGAAGTCAGCATGTTTCCATTCGTAGTATTAATTTGCTAGGTCGGTTCAAGAAAGTTTGAGGCTGCCATGACCCAATGGCATTAAGTACTTTTTTTTTTTTGGAAGGCATTAAATTTTAATTAAATCAAGCATGACTTATTTTGAACATTACGCAAATCTTGAAATATGATCCAAAAGCATATGTAATTTTTTTTTTTTCTGAGAAAAAAAAAAGCATATGTAGTTATTCTGGTGAGGAAACAACATTAATTTTCTTCCTAGAAAAGAAAACAATCCTAGCATGGTCCGGACATATTTTGAGTATTCCAACAAGGGAAAACCGTCCCATACAGTAGAGAACAATTTTAAAAATGCATCATTAATGTATATATATTTTTATTAAAAAAAAAAAAAGTAACAGCTTAAAAATGTTAGTACAGTAGAAGACAATCTAAGCAAAAAAAAAAAAACTAACATGTTCCCTTATCATGCTTTTCCGGATAAATAACAACCCATGTGAGTTTTTTATGGATTGTGATGTTGAAAGGCAAACATATAGAAAGCCCCTCCATATTGATGTTTAAAGTGGAAGAGGATGCTTGTGATATCCTGTCCATTGGTTGGTGTGGTTAATGCTAATCCCCTAAATTTGTTGCTTACTTTGCACATGGGTTGAAAGATTGAGATGATAGTACGGTTGTTAATTTTTTATACAACCTATAAATTCAATATAAAATTAGTAAATTATAATTTTATATAATTGGATTCGGGTCAATCCAGGTCCGTCCAAATTAACTCATTTTAATAAACGGGTCAACTCACTTAACTCATGAATGACCCGTTTGACCTGTATAAGTAAAATCAAAATTTTTTTTTTTTTTTCTATTTCATTATTTGAATGGGCATAACTTTAATTGAACAATGGATAAATACACACACACACACACAAAAAATTGTATTAAACAATTTTTGGATTGTGATTGTTAATAGAACTTATTAGAGTTAGTTTTCAAATAATGGGTCAAACATGTCGTGTCTTGGTAAACCCAATACAACCTATTTACTAAATGGGTTGTGTGGGTTGGTTCAGATCACCCACTTATTTTATGGGTTATGTTATGGTTGGAGAGTTTAATTCGTTTAACTAAATGGGTTGTATCAGAGTTGACTCGCCAGTCGACCCAACCTAAGTTCGACCCGCCAAACCGGGTTACCAGCCCTAATTATCTACTGTATGGGACAATTCGTTTGACCAGTATAAATAAAATCATATTTTTGTTTTCTATTTCTTTATTCATTCTTTATTTGAATGAGCATAACTCTAATTGAACAGTGGGTAAATGAAAAAAACTAAAAATAAATAAATAAAGAAAAAAAATTATTTTTGTATTAAGAAATAAAAATGTTGAAGCAATTTTTTTTTTTTAAAAAAAAAATGAGAACTAAAAAAAGAAAAACATATCTAAAGTGGAATACAAGAGGTTTTTACAAGCAAAAAACAAATCTTTCGATTTTTATTTTTATTTTTTAAAGCCGTCAACAATCACATTTGAGAAAGAGTGACTAATGGTTGACCATGGTCCGTGGGAGAGGGGATGAACAACACGCTAGCAAAAAGGGTTGTAGCGTTGGGCGGTTGCGATCGGCGGAAGAAAGGGCGGTAACTTCATCTTGAAGGGGATTAGGCATTTTGCCCATAAATTAAACATAATAGGGAAAATCTTGAGTTTCAAGTTAATCATGTTTGGTGTGTTCCACGCTGTTGTGTGAGAGGGCACAAATGACATATTATATGTCCATCCCTTTGCCTTCTCTTTTTGGGTTAACCCATTACTTGATTTGACAAACATTACCCCTTTTTTTTTTCTTTGAAAGCTTGTGATTTATCCTTTTTTAAAAGGAATAAACCGTGGAATTAGATTTTGAAATCCTACTTAAAATTTAGGGATAATTTTATTGACCTCCTGAATTATCATTTATTTTGTAATGTTTTTTTAAAGTTTAAAACCTCTTAATTTAGTGTATTAAACTTTTAATTTTTTTTTTTTTCAATTTCATCATTTTATTAGGATTGTTCGTCAAATTTTTTTTAAAATTTAGAAAGTGTTTTTTTTAAAAAAAAAAAAAATCCTAAGAACTAATTTTTAAATACATCAAAATTCAGGAATTTATTTTTTACTTTCCCTAAAATTTATACATATGGAGACCTATTTCCATAACCTCCTCATAGACCAATCGAGTTTTTCCATGCATAATCCCTGTTCTAGTGTTCATAGGTCCACAAATACTTCTTCTGTCTCCAATCAATGTTTTGATCAGTTTTACTCTTAAAAAAAAAAAAAAAAAGGTTTTTTGGGGCCATTTTTCGGCCTCGAAAGTCAAAAAAAAAAAAAAGTTTTGATCAGTCCTTTTGGGCTATTTTTCAACCTGTTTTGTGTTTTCGGCCTCAAAAGTCAAAACCCATTACTATCAGCAGTTTTTGAAGGTTTTTTAGTCCACCTGTCACTTGTCTTATCTCGTACCACTTAAGCTTTTTTAGGGGATTTGGACAGCAGCACCCAACCCAAAGTGAATCAAGGGATGAGTCCAACCCAAAAAATCAACTTCACCCCGTGATTTATTACAGCTTGAGAGCACTCAAGCTGGATCCCTTTTTTGGAATATCTTTATTGGGGTCATTTTTGGTAGTTGGAAGAGTTTAATGTAATTTTATTATTTTTAAATTTACAGAGTTTCCACCATCTAATTTATAAAATTGGTACTTACAAAAAAAGAAAAAAAAATTTAAAAATTATTTGTGTCTATGTGAAAATCACATATGTTTTTAATATAAAACAGGTGAAAAACTTATGCTCCTTTTTTTTTTTTTTTTTTTTTTTGAAAAAGACATATTTTTCTAATAGAATTATCTTCAACTCTTTTAATGCTATTAAAAAAAATGAATAATACTTATACATCTATTTTATATCCTTCTCAGAATTCTACTAATATTAAAATAAAAGTAATGCAAATTGGAAAGTGCCCTAAAATTATAGTACATGATGGACTACTGCTACTTTTATTTTTTACAATTAATTATTTAATTAATAGCCACGCACTTAGACGCGTGGAATACCATCTCACGTGAGATACCCCTACTATTTGACACATGTGCTTCAAAGGCGCAAACCAATGGTCGAGAAATGGCCCCATTTTTTTTTTTTTCTTATAATCTTTATTGGATTGACGGACAGTTTTTTGTTTCAAGTTATGCAATAATAAAAGTAATTACAAAAATAAAAAAATTGCAAATCAGAAAAAGGGAAAACCATGATCGGCACCCTTTCTTGATTCTTCTTCCAACACCTGTAATCCTAAACTACTAAACATCCCATCGGCCATATGGATTGAAGATCCTCCAGGAATTTTAAAATATATAATCCTGTAATTTTTTTTAATTTTTTTATCATTGTTTTCAAATTAAATGATTAGAATATTGTTGCATTAGTATTTACCTTTTATCACTTTTAAAATATGATAAACAATGAAATAATAGGACCAGAATCAATTCTATAATTATTTTGGTATAGGGATGATGGAACCTCACACAATTGATATGGAATTATGACGAATAATGAATTCATTTCGAATAGGAGAGACCTCAAATAAATCCAATTGAAATTGAGAACAAACTACAACAAGCTTTTTACTTAATAATTCTTTATAATTAATTGTTCTTTACAATGGCCCTTATTTATACTACTTCTAGTTAGAATGCAAGATGTAAAAGTAAAACAATTACAACTAGACTTAGATTACAAACACAACAGATAAAATAATCCTACTACAATTAGGCTATGAAAGATAAGTTTAAACACCAATTAGACTCCTAAAAAATAAACTAATTCTACTGCATGTTGGAACTCTAACTAGAGGGTTTTGATGATTTGTGTTATTGATCTTCTTGTGCTTGTTTGGGATTGTGAGGAAGTGAGTATAAATCATATGAAAAACCTACAAATTGAAATACCATCCAAAGCAAACAGAGCTTCTTGTGGGATTGTGAGGAAGCTCTAAAGTACTGTGTACTTTTTATTTCATACTTTCCCTAGATGATAGTCGTTCTTTTCTGTTTGCTATAAAATCTACAATTTTTTTTTTTTTAATAAACATTTGTCTTCAGTTAAATTTTATATTATTTTCATCTTTAGAAAAGAATGATACAAAATATTTATTACAAAATGTATAGCCTCTAATACAAGTTAAAGAGAATACTTTTTGATATAACAAAGTTTTTATTTTTATTTATAAGATGTTAAACAATTATTGTTTACTTTCAATTTTCAAACACTACAGGCTTTTGCTGTGTCCTAAACCGAATAGACACAGCATATGTATCATGTATGTATGATTTTTTGTTTTGTCGTGGCATAAAATAGAAGAAAAACAAAGTTAGAGCTTTATCTCGTCTCAATCTCTTTAATTGCAACAAACACGATAGTGCTTGTTTATGCTTTTAAATGTGTGTAGGCTAATGGATCACAAGTTTAGAGCTTGTTTGATTTGTGGAATAAGTACGTGAAATAGAATGTCTATTTAATGAGAATAGTTATTTTTTTATTTGATTGCACATTATTTTTTGAAATAACTATTCCATAGGAATAATTGTAACACCTAACATGAAAATATATGAGAAACAACGAATAAAAATAAATACCAATAAAATTAGAGTAATATTTAGTGTTTGGATCGAGTAATTTAGTTATGATTAAAAAAAAAATTGTTAGGCAACTAAAGATAGTTGATTAGTTAGAAACGAAACTTGGATAACTGGCTGATCCACTTATAGTTTCTTTATACTAGTTCAAGGGGAACAATTGTACAATTGGAAAGGTCTGGAGAACAAAACTGGGGAAAGTTGTTCCATTTGAATTAAAAATGGGAAGGACAAATTCAAAAAAAAAAAGGAAAAAAAAAAGAGCACTACTGTTGTTTGAAGCTTTGGAGCCGCTTGCCACCATCGCCTAATAGAAAATTAGCTTTTTAAAGAAAGAAAGAAAAAAAAAAAATCCTATTCTTCTAGAAGATTGTTTTGTTCTATAGTTACCATAACTCGAACCGACAACATAATGTTATAAGGAAAATATTTGGATATTAGCATTCTTATCCGGCTCTATATTATACGAATATTCTTATAGTAGGAAGTCAAAATAAATTTTTGACCATTTTATTGCTCACATCCAACTCCCTACTTTGATTAAAAAAGTAGGGAGCATGAAATGATAGTAGGGAGCCATTTCACTCCCTACTCTTCTTTTTTATAATAAAATATTAGTTTCTCTCTTATATTTTTTAATTTTTTCAATTTTATTTGTTTTCCCCTTTTAGAGAAATAATTAAATTTTAAAAAAAATATTAATATTTAAATGAAAAAGTCAAAGTGAATCCCTAAAGTAGGGAGCTAGATGTAGGTGTTTAGAAAAAGTGGCTCTCCAAAGTAGAAAAAATTGATTTTACTCCCTACTTTGAGGATAAAAATAAAGAACCGGATGAAAATGCTCATACAATTTTTTATAAATTTATCTGACAATTCATTCTTTAGTATTTGACATAATAAATATTACGAGAATTATTATGTTAATTTATAAACTTGATAAATATAATGTGAGTTGCTATGTAACAATTGACATTTTAATTATTGACTTGATAATTAGACTGCCACACAAATTTGTAATAAATTTATAATAAAAACTAGCACTATATAGTTAAAGGTTACCACTTACCATTGTCATTGATAGAATAATGTTAAAAACAACACCTTTATCTCACAATTATCTTATTAAGTTAACGTGGCCATGCTAATTAGTTATTATTAAAAATAAAATCTAAAGGCTGATTGATATTGTTACGTTAAACACAATAAAATAGTAGTGAGATCAAAATGTGATTCTTGCTCCCACACCTAATATGAGTAATTATATTGAGGGTAAAATACACTTTGCTCCCCTCCCCTAGGAAGTATCCAATTATTTGCGTTTTAATTTCCAATGTTCAAAAAGTAACAATCGACTTCCCTAATCTATCACACATTTACAAATATAACCCTCAGTTCAAGTTTCTTGTTATTTTGGACGAAAATTAAGTTACATGTGTGGCACATAACTTTTTCTACCTAAACGGTTGAAAATGCCTTCAAGGGTAAAGTGTCACAAAAAAAAAGTAACGAAAACTTTAAAAAATACAAAAATACAAAAATTTAAATGCAAAATATAAAAGAAATTTTAAAAAAAATTAAAAAAAAAAAAACCAAAACAAAAATTAAAAAAAAAGACAAATAAAAAATCTCTATGGTTGCTTAAATTACAAATAACGCCAGTGATAAAAAAAATAGATAATCCTCAAAGTTGCCAATACAATCAAGGCCCTGTAGTCAAATTACTACTAGTCAAAACTGACAATTCGTTAGTCACTCATCCACAATAAATTATACAGTGTCCATTTTATTAAAAATAATAGAAAAAAAAAGCAAAAATCAATCCGGTAATTTGTTAAATTACAAATCACTCCTTTGATATCAAAGTATACTCGAAAAGTCCTTGTGATAGCAAAAAATAATTTAGTCTTTGTAACAAATCCTTAGGTACCACATTAATAGTACAAGTGAATGCTGACATATGCAAATACTTATAAAAAATATGGGCTCCCCCAAACCCGCAGCCACCCTATTTTTTTTCTGTTTTATTTTGAAAAAGAAAAGTTGATTTTTAATCTTTTGATTTTTTTTTGTTTCAAGTTTTCTTTACTTTTTTTTTTTTTTTGAAAAAAAAAAATTGTGACACTTTACCCCCAAGGCATTTTTGACTGTTTAGGTAGAAAAAAGTCACGTGTCACACATGTGACTTAATTTCTATCCAAAATAACAAAAAACATGGACGAAGGGTCATATTTATAAACATGCGATAAATTAGAGGAGTCAATCATTACTTTTTTAACATTTGAGACTAAAACACAAATGATTAGATACTTGGAGTAGCAAAGTGTATTTTACCCTTATTTAATCATTTCATCCCCTAAGTCTATGTGACGTTGTCTCCAAACCAAAAAAATTAATTTTTATGCATCAAATAATATAGAGACCCATGCCACATTGATCGAGTTTAAAGAATGAAAGTAATGCGCATTACTCTGCTTAATATATCAAAGAGATTCATGAAAGTAGGACAATATAATATATTTGTATAGTATATACTAAATATATAAATATATAGTATATATATATTAGTATATATATATATATATATATATATATATATATAGTTAGTATATATATATATAATTAAGTTTTTAGTTCTTAGTTCCGTCCTTGCTTTGGCTTGTCTCATGTCGACACTGATAGATAAAGCAGCAAGTTTTAAGCCTAACCCTTTGAAAGAAGAAAAGGGATGAGGTCATTTCATTTGTCTATCTTCTCACACTACTATGATTTGGTCAAACATAATTATCACTTTGATTTTCCAACACTTTTTTAGATATGCCATGTAAAATTAGTTGTCTTATTTTTCTCTTTAATTAGGCATAAACACGTGGCGGTAATATATATATATATATATATATATATATAATATATATGTAACACTTAATTCTAAAAAAAGCAAAGGTTAAATGCCTAGGCAAACAATAGAAGTAAATAATTCTCTAAAAATGAAGAGAAATTTTCATAAACCCTCCTTAATTTTTGCGCGTTTTGAAATAACTTTTTTAAAGTTTAAAAAGCGTAAAAGTTCAAGGGAATTTTATAAAATTTACTCTAAAAGAAAAATAAGAAGAAGTAAATAAGTATTAGTAAGTTGAAAATGTCTTTTATTATTTATTATTGTCATTTATTATTTATAACAAGAGAATTTATTTTTTTTTCATGGGTGTTGCTGCTTCTACATTCCTCATGTTTGATGAAATCTCTGTGAGAAGGTGTAAGAGAATTTTTTGTTTGTTTTTTTCTTTTCTCTTGTTCATTGGTGTTATGTTTTTGCATTCCATATGTTTGATAAAATTTTCATGAGAAAAGAGTGTTTGTTGATTATTTTTGTTCATTCAAAATAATATTGTATGATACGAGAATGTTGTCACAAAAGCTGAATGTGGCATGCTTGAATGGTCCGGTAGAATTACAACTTCATGGGGATAAAACACGTACCATAATATGAAGTATGGGGTAAAGCTCGGGATACTTTGTGAATATTAGACAATGCCAAAATGCATGTACTGATAATCTTAACTTGGCAGAACCTTTTTTGTTGTAAAAGTCTTGTATATCTTGATACGGTTCCATATCCAAATTAAGGTTGCCAGCTTTTTGTAGCAGTTGTAATTTATAGTCTTTGTACATATATGATTCTGCTAATTGAAGTGTATACATTCATATTGAATCTAAAGCCTCAAATCCCTATACTGCCACAATTGGAGTAACAACGCTAGCATTTTGTGTATGTGCATGCTGCAAAGAAAGATTGTGTTGCTTGTGGTCGTGCATGAGCACCCCTGTTCACGGACCCCCCTTCGTTAACTTCCATTATATTGTTTTGGTTTATTCAAAGTACGTTTGCTGAAAAAGAATATAAATATTGGATGCAATATTTATCAAAAATCAACATGATAATGGCATCTGATGGCTCCCTGTTTCTTTCCCATTACCCTGCACCTGATGTACTGGAATTGCTATGGATTAATCATATCATTGTTCACCTTTGCCCTAACCAGTCGCAGTTGAGGCTGTACACATTGTGTTGAATTTTATTCTGTTAAAGCTGTTCAAGCCACTACTCCTGAATTTTATACAGTACATTTTGAATGAACACAAATAAAATAATAACAAACCACTACTCCTGAGAGAGCCATCAGGTCTGCAATCTGCATGTGTATGGAAATACAGCAGTACTCGACAAAGTAAACCCCAAACGACCGGACTAGCTAGCAAGATAGCATACTAGCAGCACAGTCAGCTATAGGTCCTTGCAGCCCAAAACGGCAGATGATCATTTATATCCAACTAATTGGTCAACTTCGTCCAAGCATCAATATAGTAGCATGAGGAGTTGTCCCTGGCGACACACCAAACGTCCACCCATCAACAATTTTAAAATCAAATGGACTCGCACTAAATCAGGAGAATGCACGGTTAAAAGTGTTTTAAGTTGAAGGACAAGATTCCAAATGACAAATTATAGTAAATCGCACCGAAATTTGATAAGCTCTTTCTCATGGAAATTTCATCAAACATATGAAATGCAAAAACCGAAACACCAATGACCAAGAAAACAAAATTTCTCTTGCACCTTCTTACGGAGATTTCATCGTACATGAGGAATGTAGAAGCAGTAACACCAATGAAAGGAAAAAAATATGAACCTTCCTCCCGAGTCTTGGACAAAGCTAACTCCTTGCAATTCCTGGAACTTTTCTGTTATGTTCTTCCTCAGTTTGCTTTTTCTTTTACTTCTGCATCCAAACACCAAAAACAAAACAAAACAAAACAAAAAAAAAAAATCAAAAACTGCTGCGGCGCCGGCTGAGCGGTAGATGGAGGAGAAGAGATGGGTGCTGGAGGAGATGAGCGGCTGAGAATTTGGAAGCCATTTTGAGGATGAGTTTCAGGCAGAGGAGCCCAAACGCGCTCACCATGAAATCCTACCTTACAAATAGGCCTTCTGCAATAGTTGCAGAAAGGGGCAACTGAAAAATGAAGCTCAAGAGCCTCGTAGAGTTTCATTTTTCAGCTGCCCATTTCTGCAACAATTGCTGTTTGTAACAGCCATAGCCATACGTGCTATTACTCAATTTCTTTGATTTGAATTTTGATGAAGACACTTATCGAGCCTCCATTTATAGAGTGGTAGAGGAATCTCGCCATGCGTCACGAATTAGATGGCAGGCACAATTCTTGCTAGTTCTCCGCACTACTTTTCTGCAGTTGAAGACTATCATGCCTTTTTAATGAAAAACTGACTGGCTCTGACTACCTTGCGGAGCAAACAAAATCTCCCCAAACAAACTTTGCACAACCAGCTTACGTAGAAAAGATTCCATGCCAATAGACTCGTGACATCCCATGTACTGAGTCGTCAAATGAGCCACGTTAAGAAAGCCCAAGCTTATACGCATTGGCCCACAGGGTGTCCCAAGAGGGCCCGAATGAAAGACCCAAGCTTACTATCTCTATTTGCATTTTGCTCCCTGGTTGATTATAGTAGGTACGATGTTTGTTGTTGGTCCATGTCTCGTTTGTAGCTTCCCCGAGGGAGGGGCTCTATCAGTATCAATGAGAATTTTTATTTTAGTTTCTTGCCACGGCTCTCACGACTTGCATCTCTGGTCCCATTTTAGCCATTTATTTCAAAGGTTGCTTTTGCGGGCAAAGCTTTTTCGCCTGATTTGGACGACCGCAGCAGAGGATTTCATTCCTTTCGCTGCTCGGCCATAGGGAGAGGAAGAAAAGCCGTAGTGGAGCATTTGGGTGAAGAAGTTAAAAAATGCTTCACAGAAGCAGACTGGCATCTGGCATCAATTATTTGAGAAAGGACGGACCGAAATATGTCTTGCATTTTAGTGTGCTTCTCTGAGTTCTTAAAGATATTTGTTGGACCACATTATGGGCTTGTTTGGAAGCCCAAATTTTGTGATTTGTTTTGGGTTTTTCAAAACCCAATGTGAATTTCGTGTTTGGGCCTTTAAAAAAATCAAAACCCAATGTGAATCCGAAATGTCCAACTCAAACCCAGTTTGAGTTCTTGAGTTGGGCTCGAAACCCAATTTCATTACCCCAATTCGAAAAATCCGAACAGCCCATATTTTTTTTTTTTTTTTTTATGAAGTGGTTTTCATTATATTCCATGATTCTTGTGTATGCTACTGAGATAAGTGGTTGATTGATTGTTATTGATTTTGAATGGAGAGAGATTCTTTATGCAGATATGATCAACCAAAGGATCTTTGTGTGGTGACAATGTTTGTATGTCGTAAATCTCATCCATGCAGATATGATCCTTTTTTTAGAAAAAAAAAAAAAAAAAGAATTTTATAATGAACAACATTCAGTTGAAAAATCCAATAACATAGGGGAAAAAAGATATTGTAAGAAGTGTCGTGCTTATTAG
>FXXK01002107.1:3495-58469 GCA_900184695.1 Betula pendula
GTCTTGACACAGAGCCTGTCCCGGATCCCTCTAAATTGATTCACGTCATCCTTGGCCGTCATTTCTTAGCTACGGCTAACACATGTATTAATTGCAGGACTAGGGAGATGGAAGTGACTTTTGGGAATATGAAGGTGAAGTTGAACATCTTCAATGCGTTCCAGCACCCGTCGGATGAGGAGGAATGTTTCTTTGTCGATCAGATTGAAGAAACCATAGAAGATTCACTCCCCCAATTGTTAAGTAATGACCCATTGGAGGTGTGCCTGTCTCATTTCGATATGAAGGACTTCAGCACAGAGCAATATGTCAACGAGGTTAATTCCCTCCTTGACATTGCGGCCGCAATCGACTTTCCACCTTGGAAAGTACCAAAGGAACCCTTAACCCTTACATCAGGCATCCCTCCCGTTTCTTCCCTCATCAACCCACCGAAACTTGAGCTAAAACAGCTTCTAGCAAAACTCAAGTACGCCTTCTTAGGACTTAATGATACTCTTCCGGTCATCATTGCATCAGATTTACATAAGGACCAGAAGAGCAGTTTATTGGATGTTCTGAAGGAACATAAGGAGGCGATTGGTTGGAGTGTTGGGGACCTCAAAGGGATTGACCCCTCCATTTGTATGCATCGCATTCATTTAGAGGATAACGCTAAGCCCTCTCGCGAGGCGCAACGTCGATTGAATCCCACGATGAAGAACGTGGTCATGACTAAAGTAGTTAAACTGCTGGATGCGGGCATCATTTACCCCATCTCAGACAGTAAATGGGTGAGTCCCATTCAGGTGGTACCTAAGAAGTCAGGTATCACCATTTTTGAAAATTTGGTAGGTGAATTAATTCCTCAACGCACAACCACAGGATGGCGTGTTTGCATAGACTGCCGGAAACTAAACTCGTCTACTAGTAAGGATCATTTCCCATTGCCATTCATTGATCAAATCCTAGATTGTCTTGCTGGCCAGAGTTATTACTGTTTCCTAGATGGATATTTAGGATACAATCAAGTTGCCGTCGATCCGCAAGACTAGGAAAAGACGACTTTCACCTGTCCCTTTGTACTTTTGCATATAGGCGCATGCCTTCCGGGTTGTGTAATGCACCCGCCACTTTTCAAAGGTGCATGATGTCTATTTTCTTGGACATGGTAGAAAACTTTTTGGAGGTGTTCATGGACGATTTCTCTGTCTTTGGACCCTCATTTGATGAATGTCTCCTTAACCTTTCTCGTGCTCTTAAATGTTGCAAGGAGACAAACCTAATTTTGAGTTGGGAGAAGAGCCATTTCATGGTTCAAGAAGGTATAGTATTGGGACACATAGTGTCCAAGAGAGGACTTGAGGTTGATCGAACGAAGATAGAGCTGATTTCAAAACTTCCACCACCTACTACGGTGAAACAAATTCGCTCATTTCTCGGACATGCCGGCTTTTATAGCCACTTCATCAAGAATTTCAGCAAGATTTCAAGACCCTTGTGCAACCTTCTTGCCTAGGAGACTCCATTTGATTTTGATGAAGCGTGTCTTAAGGCATTCGAGACACTCCGATCTCTTCTATCCTCCGCCCCTATCATTAAGACCCCTGATTGGTCTCTCCCTTTTGAAATAATGTGTGATGCATCCGACTTTGCTGTCGGTGCAGTTTTGGGACAGCGTGAGGACAAGTTCCCTCACATTATTTATTATGCTAGCAAAACTTTGATGGACGAGGTAGTGATTTACTCTGACCATGCCACTCTGAGGCATTTAATGGCTAAACGGGAGACAAAGCCCCGTTTGATTAGATGGATTCTCTTGCTTCAAGAATTCGATTTGGAGATTAGAGACAAAAACGGATCGGATAATGTTGTTGCTGACCATCTTTCCCGCATTTCTATCGAGTCTTCTCTCATTCCAGTTCATGATTCCTTCCCGGATGAGCAACTGTTTGAGATTACTCTAAAGGAAGTGTCATGGTACGCTGACATTGTTAATTACCTAGCAATAAGTAAGATTCATTTTCATTGGACGAAGCAAGCAAGAGACCGCTTTTTCAAGCAGATCCGATCCTATTTTTGGGAGGATCCTAAGCTTTTTAAGTATTGTGCTGATCAGATCATTCGCCATTGTGTACCTCAAGGCGAAGTACAGAGTGTCCTCTCTTTTTGCCACACATTGGCTTGTGATGGACATTTTAGTGCTAATAAGACCGCGGCGAAGGTCTTGCAATGTGGATTCTACTGGTCATCCTTATTCAAGGATGCCAATCAATTTAGTCGGGCGTGTGATAGATGTCAGCACCTTGAAACATTGTCCAGAAGGGACATGATGCCTCTAAACCCCATCTTGATAGTGGAGATATTTGATGTGTGGGAGATAGACTTCATGGGACCTTTTCCGCCCTCTTTTGGATTTGAGTACATTTTAGTGGTGGTGGACTATGTGTCCAAGTGGATAGAGGCTGTGGCTACCAGAACCAACGACCATAAAGTTGTGATCAAATTCATTCAATCTAACATCTTTAGTTGTTTTGGAATGCCTCGTGCGATTATAAGTGATGAAGGAAAGCATTTATGAAATCGGTTTCTGAAAACCTTACTCCTCACATACTCCGTCACTCACAAGGTTGCCACACCCTACCACCCTCAGACAAGTGGCCAAGTGGAATTATCCAACAGGGAAATTAAGCGGATATTAGAGAAGACGGTTAGGCCTGATCGCAAGGATTGGTCCTTGCGACTCAATGATGCACTTTGGGCGTACCGTACAGCTTTTAAGACACCGATTGGCATGTCGCCATACCGGTTGGTTTATGGCAAAGCGTGCCACCTCCCTGTTGAGCTAGAGCACAAGGCCTGGTGGGCCGTGAAGACTTTTAATTTTGATATGATATCAGCTGGTTCCCACCGAAGGCTACAATTGAGCGATCTTGAAGAGCTGCGAAACGATGCTTACGAGAGTTCACGGGTGTACAAGGATAAAACTAAGGCATTTCATGATAAGCACATCCGGCCTAAGACTTTCATCCCGGACCAGAAAGTATGGCTATACAATTCTAAACTTAGCCTATTTCCTAGTAAACTCCGATCAAGATGGGATGGCCCATTCATTGTTGTATCAGTTTCCCCTCAAGGAGCAGTCGAGTTGAAAAATTCTAAGAGTGGCTAAATTTTTAAGATCAATGGTCAGAAATTGAAACCCTACATCCGGGGTTCTGAGCATACTGAAGATGTGGAATCTATCGACTTGATAGATCCCCATCTACTTGGATTAATCGTTGACCACACATCATATATATATATATATACATATGTATATATATATATATGTGTACACACACACATATATATACATATACTATATATATATATACATATATACACACCACACACACACACACACACACACCACACCACACACACACACACACACACACACACACACACACACACACACACACACACATATATATATATATACATAACCTATATACACTAAAAATAATACTATAGAAAATATATAGATACTATATATTATATACTATATATAGTACTATATTTATTTATTTATTTATTTATTTATTATTTTATTTCTGGCCTGTACGCTCAAGCACCTACTTTTGATGCTCGAGCACCATCAGCACGAGCGTCAGCTGCACGCTGACGCTCGCAAGCCCCCTGGCCAGTGCACGAGCGTCAACTGCAGGCTGACGCTTGCAAGCAGAGCGCGCTGATATCGAGCACCAGCAGGGTTTGACGCTCGAGTGCCTAATCCTGGCGTTCGAGCGTTGTCGGGTTAGCAGGTCACGTGACCTACTTAAAAACCCTACTTCCCTCTCATTTCCTCATTTCTTCTTCTCTCTTCGCTTGAACCCAGCCGCCGCCCCTGCCCTAACCCAGGTAAATCTTCTTATTTTCTCCATTTTTGCTCATTAATCTTCATTCTTTTTGCATTAAAACTCTTACCCATTCCATTTCTCATGATCCTATCAGATTAAAATGCCCCAATTTTTTGTTCCTTGTATTTTTTAGGTTGTGCACAGCAGGTGCTTGTTTTTATTCCCCTAAGACTTCCAATGGCTTGTTCTTTGCAATCCTCCGCCCGAGCGCCGTCCAGTTCTCCATCTGGAGCTCGAATACCAGGACGTTCATTTTTTACTACGACTTGGTAGCGTTTTGGGATAGACCGCGAGACCAAGTTTGACATTGTTGAGAAGTTTAGGGAGTTTGAAGATGTCAAATGGGCAAGGAGGCAATTCAAGCAAAGACATCTCATGCCACTCCTCCAGCTGGTGTATCACCTCTACCACCCCAGGTTTGTCCGTTTATTTTACCAGAATTTGAAATTTGATACGAACCAACCTGGAGTGTTGTTTTTCGAAATTGATGGGGATGAGTTCCAATTCACGATAGAAGACATAGCAGAGGCACTTGGCTGCCCACATGAGAATTTTTCTCCACGCTACACTGAGCCCCCGGTTTTTGACTTGCACATGATTGTGCAAGATATGTGTGATGGGGCTTATGAGAATCGGAAGAGGAATTGTACAAGCAAGGCAAAGTTGCCTTCGCGACTGTGGTTGGTAGACATAGTCCTCAAGAGAAATGTGTGTCCATTGGGACACAAGATTCAGAGGACCGGCCCTTTCCTTGCAGCCCTGTATGCGTTCCACAAGAAACACTAGTTCTCAGCACCGCAGCTTATATGGAGCCAAATTTATAAGTGCTAGGAAGAATATGTGGACAAGAGGATAATCAAAGAGAAATCAAGGCTGCCTTCCCTTTACCTAGTCACCAAGCTTCTTTTCAATAAGGGATTTGAGATTGAGGAAAGGCACTATGTGTCCAATGCATTCCGGGGCGTTACAACTTTTTAGATTAAATACCATTTTTGTCAAAGGGCATAATAACAAAGATTAGACCCGCTATTTATGAAAACATCATGTGAAGTTCTTAATATCATCTTTATTTATTTTATACCTCACAGCTTTCAAAATAACTTGTTTACTAAGTCAGTCAACTTACTCAGTTACTTCTTTTTCGTAAAATGCTTCGGTATTTTACAAAACCCTCAGAAGTTTGATCAGTTGGGATCCGCATCAAGATTATAGTATTAGGACAGTAGTTATTGTATTTAGGTTTGATCTTTTAAATGTAAAGCTCTATGTCTATATTTAATGATGTTAAAATTGTCTATTATACACTCAGATCAACTATTGCTCTGAAATTCTGATAAATGTTAAATTAGGGAATTTAGACACTTACCAGTTAATTGTTTTAAATGCCCTATGGACGTTATACTCTAGTTTATTATTTCTTCAGTGTATAAACTTGTGTATAAGGTGATTCACAAGCCAGTGTTTTACATATTCTTCCCTAACAAAGAGAATAAAGGTATTCTTGAGTCTTAATTTGATAATTAAGATTGGGAGACAAACTATGAATTTAACTACAAGTTAGCTAAATTCCTGGGGCGTTACAGATGATATTAGAGCATTGGCTTGACTAATCACATAATTGATCTGAGAATAGGAATGACCCAATAGGCTTAAATATTGAAGAAGACAGAACATAGGTGTGATGTTAGTAGGATGATTGATTGTGGTGTAGGCTAAGTAAATAGCCTACCTTGATCGTGATAGTTTAGAACCATACTTATTTCACTCCTTGTCTTAGTCATCGGGCTTTGCTGATCAAGCAAATGATAGACTATCGCAGAGTTGAGAAACCCATATGCAAATGGCTGGAGGAATATGAACCCTATGCACTAGGGTATAAACCGCCATAGCATCTAAAGATATTGGGAATCACGAAGGATTAAGGTCGGAACCTACTACGAAGAGTCACGAGGTATCTGTTGTAAGAGATTTACCACCTATTCCCAAGGTAGCTCACCCACATCTGAGTATGGAAATGAGACTTCAGATAGCATCTCACATGAGGTGTGTTGCTAATGAAGACGCTATAATGGCACGAGAAGAGATTCGTTTGTTGAAAGGCGGGACACTACGCAAGGGAACACGTCATCACAAGGCAGCTTTTCTCTTAAGCATCAAGAAGGATTTCGAAGCAATAATCAAAGATGAAGAAGATCCATCCGAGGATGACGGTAGTGACAACGAAGGAATTTCCAACACTTAGAATAGCAGTTACATTAGCTAGGGTTGCACACAAGCACTATGTAGCTAGG
The DNA here is from genome assembly GCA_900184695.1 of Betula pendula. NCBI lineage: Eukaryota > Viridiplantae > Streptophyta > Magnoliopsida > Fagales > Betulaceae > Betula > Betula pendula. The sequence goes on from FXXK01002107.1 coordinate 9,668, forward strand.
GGTGCATTATGGATAGAAGGTGCATGATTATGTTTCAAAAGAACGAGTTAAAATTTCCTAGTTATTTTAAAAGAAATTCTTGAAATATGATTTACTTTGAAATGAATTTTGAAAGGGTATTTTTGGATTTCTTTTCCTTAAAAAAAAAAATTGACCTAATAGCCACATCAAACGTTTAAAGCCAGTTATCAAACGTTCGTTGTCAGCTATAAATGACAAAAACGGTCTTATCAAACGTTCGAATAAAATCTTCAAACGTTTGATGGCAATCATAAATGCTTAACCTAACATCATCAAACATTCGATGCGATGATCAAACGTTCGATGAAACCCAGAATTCTATAAGTCAGATTTGAAACAGCCATAATTTTCATCAAAACTCAATTTCTCTCAGTTTTCTCTCGATCCAAATTTCCCCAAGGTGATTTTCGGCCACTTCTCTTAAGTCTTTAGAAATTTAAGCTTGATTTAAAGCATATTTAAGGTAAAAATCCGAACTTTTACCAATTAAATTATGTATTTTTCGTTTTTAATGTTTAAAAATGTTTTACTTTGATTTTTCTAAGTTAAAGCATGTTATGACTATTATAGAATGGTTTTAGAATGGGTAGATTGATTCCAACCAAACCCGTTTGGATTTGGAAATTTTATGCCCAAAATTCCAAAAATACCCCTGCCCAATCAGAGTCGAAATTTTCGACTGAATCCCGATTTTTCTTAAACACGTGCCTCTTAGAATTTATTTAGACCCTTTATGACGGGATTGATTCCCAAACAGAGATTATTAATCCCGAAATTTATTTTTGAACCCGCCATTCCGGCACATAAAATTTTCACGAACCCTAAATGTTCAGTAAAAAATATTTTGATAAATGTTTCACTCTGAAACTTATTCAAATACCGTTAGAACCCTTAAAGCCACGAAACACCCATATGGGTAATTTCATAATTTTATAAACACCCGACGGAATTTCTCTACCAATACGTTGATTTAACCCTAAAGCGGAAATTTTTCTTTTCGTATAAACCTCAACGACCTGTATTGAAATTTTGTGACCCAACCCTTGTTTTGAAAGAACCATTATATTTCTTTTACCCTGCTTATTTCTTATTGTTGGAATTTAAGATTTTTTTAGAAGTTAAGTTGGGATCACTTAGAAGGGATTTTAATAGGTTTTTATTTTCGCTGCAACAGGACGATGGCACGTACTTTGGGCAACAAGAGGCAAGCTGATGCGACCGCGGATTCGGCCGGTCCTTCATCGCGTACCCAACGTCGAAGAGAGACTTCAGTTGCCCAGGAGGCCTCAGTAGCCCTAGAGCTACAAGACAGCCAGCAGCCACCTGAGGCTGAGATGGTAAACTCCTCCACTTCTGGATCCACCCCAACCTAGATTCCGGAATAGTGCAGCCGATCATGCTTACGTCAAGCATTATTACGAGCAAGGGCTATTGGATAAGCGTGCCATGGACCTCGTCGATATCGCGAAGGAGAACCCGAGGATTCTGGAGTGCAATTACAGGGATGGACAAAGATGCTCACTATCCTAGGAGAGGCATCCATAGAGCTAGTTCGGGAGTTCTACTCGAACATATATGAGTATGGCTATGGAGACTTCGTGACATGGCTCCGTGGCCATGAGATCCGAGTGATTGTCGAGCTTATCTGCACTCTCACCGGCACTCCGAGGGTGGTAGATTCTCCCTACTAGTGGACTTTCAATGATCATTCGCAGTGATAGGTTTTGATCGACACTTTTTATTGTGGAGGGCCCACAATTTGTCTTTGAGCTCCACCGGGGGGTTTAAGCTCAGTGAGTTGCCTCTCGCTCTCAGGATGACATATCGGATCCTCAAAAGCCGCATCCATCCAATCGACAGCAAGGATCCGATCACTCTCGAGTGATCCTTATGCCTCTACACCATCTAGGCTCAGATTCCGATTGACTTTGACACTCTTGCCATGGTCCTTATGAAGGGCATCTCTCGCAATAGCAAGAATGTCCTACTCCCTTTTGGGGCCTTGATCACTCAGATCGCCGAGTCTTTTGGGGTCTCTAGAGAGAAGAAAACTATTGTGTCGCCCAAGTTGTCCATCAACTAGAAGTTCTTCTCCACAAGTGACTGCCACATCATGAGGGCCCCAGTGATTCCAGTACATCTGGATAAGCCAGCCGACCTTGTGGGAGGATCAACATCTTCTCAGGCAACTCCCGTCGTATCTGCATCCGAGACTCACATACTTGCTGCGATCGGTGCATTATGGGGAGATGTGCAGATACTATGGCAGGATATGGAGGCCCACTTCACAACCTACATGGGAGCCATTCAGGATCTCACTACAGAGCTTAGGACTGAGCTAGAGACGGCCAATACTTAGAGGAGGGCTCATGAGGACATGGCCTAGAGGATCAAGAAACTCCATGAGAAGTTCATCTTAGGGGAGATGGAGGACTTGGCTAACATACTTGGTTGGGATGACATGGTTCAGGAGTTCAGAGCAAGACCTAGCTCAGGGGCAAGCGATGGAGTTGGACCTTGAGACATTATTTATTTTATTTCATTAGTAGTAGTAGTTTTATATACATTTATATTTTGTATGAATATTTAGTCATAGGTATGGGCCTATGATTTCTTTTGGATGATGTTGCTTAGTTTTTTATGTTTTATCTTGGATGTTTACTTTATTGATGGGGATGAGTTCCATCTCTTTAAAGAAATATTTTGATATATATATATATACTATATATATATATATATATATATATATTATATACTATATATATATATATATATATATATAACTATTTCATTCTGTTACCAGATTGCAATTTTATGAAAGATTCATTTTTTTAGTTTTGAAAAGCTAGATTTTGAAGACGAAATTTTTATAAGGTTGGGAGGATGTATGCCCCAAAATAATTAAAAACAATATTTTATAAATATTTGACAAAAGATTGATTAAATACTTTTCCAAATTTTGTTAAACATTTAAATAACATTTTATTCAGAAAATATGACCATCAAATGTTCGATGATGCTCATCAAACATTCAATCTTAGAAAGTACAGACACAAACTCTGCAAAGCCTAGGCAATGCTCAGAATGTGTCAGTACAAACATCAAACATTCGATGCTTTTATTGAACGTTCTATGTACTTTTATCAAACGTTCAATACTTTCATTAAACATTTGAAGAGGAATCCTAGATTCTCTTATATAAATAGATCAAACGTTCGATATTGTATATCAAACGTTCGATCATTTCCCAAAATGGATTTTATGTAGGGGATCAGTTTAACACTTCACTTCCCTATAAATAACACCTTATTCCCCTCAAAAAATCACTTAGGGCCGATCCAAAGCCTCTAGAAATCATTTGTCAAGGCTTGAGGAGATTTTTCTAAGGGAAAATTCTTATTTGAAGGGAACTATATTTTCCAAGGGTAACCTCTGATAAAAGGAATTACTGTTTTACTGTTTTAAAACTAGTTGAGACCATGTTTATGTTTTCAAAATATGTCATAATGATCCAAAGGCTTTTATGATGACTTTCCAAAATGTTTTGATAAAAGGAATTACTTTGTATTTTACCTCGTTTAAAGTGTGTTATCTACGTTTTTTAATGATTGTTTAATGTTATTAGATGATGTTCTAAGTCTAAGAATCGTTGTAGGTAGATTTGATAAAAGTTTTTGGACTTTCATGTGTTGTACAAATATCCACTTAAATAAATGCACGTTTTACTCGTAAGTGCACAAGATCAAAACGATAGTATAGATGGCAAATACAAGATCATTCCCATGATAATTGGTAAAATATGTTTAAAAATAAATTCCTAAAAAGATATTGTGAATGAGATGAGATAAAAGATAGAATTGAAATAATATGATAAAAGGGTAGGGCATCGATATCCACCGCTAATCATACTCAATTAAGAACACAATATGCACAATGCTACAAGCATGTCAAGATACTCAATGTTTGTCAGCCTAAGAGCATGAGTGTATACTCCAAAAGCTATTGATCTCCCTAAACAACGAGATTAGGCATGGATGTATACTCTAATTTTTTTTTTTCTTGAAAGATTTAGCATGGGTGTATACTAAGTTGTTTTTCAAAAAAACATAAATTTATGGAGATCGACAAACACACTAAAACCTAAAACATAGTGTATATTCCGGTCTTTCATGTTGATTATCCAAGAACCTGTGATGAGGTTCTTTTATTCTCTATTAGGCCCATGATTCGGTCATCCAAATTGACCTAAATAAAAAATTCATACAACATATATACGATGATCAAGCATAAACATATGAGGAATTCAATAAAATAAAAAATAATCAAGTTAAGCATCAAGACAAGAATTGTAGCAATGCAAATTGAAACCTTAAAGAGACATGATTAGGGCTTCAATTGAGCCCTAACTAAATTATTAGCTACACATAATTTGAATGAAAATCATCCTCATAAGAAAATAACAAAGAAAAACTGAAACTAAAGAAAAACTTAGAAAGACCCTTCTTTGAAGCCTTTGATTCTTCTCCTCAAGCTTGTGTTTGTTTTGGAGGACTTAGGGGAGTATTTATAGAGTTTAGGAAAAATCCTAATCAATTTCGTGCACCCTAGGAAGTCCAAGATCAAATTGGGGTCGGATTACCATCTTTCCATATTAGTTCTGCCGACTTCAGAATTTTTCAGCGCACGATTGTGATCAAGCACCAGGAAATGGGGATCGATTGCAGCTGGCACTCAATCGCTAGTTTGGGCACTTGAGCAAACCTTAAATGCAAAAACTTTAGCTTAATGATTTTTTCCTCTCTGAGTCCTCTTTCCAACGCACTTGACCTTGCCTTAATCCGAGTTTTGAACTAAAAGTTATGATCAAAATAGTGTACAAAGGTTAAATGCTTAGCAGCTTTGCACAATTCATATGTTTTAAGCTCGAGTTGATAAAATTGACTTCTTTTCTTCCAAAACCTACACAATAAGAAAAAACAAAAAAATAACATAAAACATTATATTATAATGAAATTAAGAGATTTACATATGTGAATTAAGGGGTTTGAATGTATAACATTCAGCACTTATCATCACGCATTCTGGACATTCATCAAATGTTTTACTGTTCTTGATCAAACGTTCGATGATGACCAGAAATGCCAAATTAGAGGTTTTTAAAACAAAAAATACACAATGATTCACAATTAGTAAGAGATTACGTTCTTAGCATATTGTAGGATTATTTTAAAATTAACGAAGGATTTGCAAAATGTATGAAGCATCGAATGAGCAATCGAGGTAAGTGTTTTAACTGAGTAAAGAAAACTACAATTTTCTAAAGTGCGATATGTCAGATGACTGAGCACAATGTTCTATGTAATTGTGACGCCCGAGGAATTTTAATCTCTGAAGCATATTATTAAACTAATGATAATATGTTGTGGAAACATTATCATTTAGCATGATAATGGTTTTAGAGACGTTCATGAAGTTTAAGAGATTCTATCAAAACCGCTTATGAATCTCTTTTAGAAAATGATCGTTTTCTGACGACCAATCTTGTAAGTATCAAAAACTGGGTCAAACGAACTCAGTTTTACTCAAACTGAAGCCCGTTATGCTGGATCGAAACCCCTCTACGACAAGTAGATTTTGACGCCCGAGGAATTTTAATCTCTTAAGCATATTACTTAACTAAATGAATATGTTGTGGAAAACATTATCATTTAGCATGATAATGGTTTAGAGACGTTCATGAAAGTTAAGAGATTTCAGTCAAAACCTTTAGAATCTCTTAGAAAAATGATCGTTTTTCTGACGACCATCTTTGTAAGTATCAAAAACGGGTCAAACAAACTCAGTTTTACTCAACCGAAGCCCGTTATGCTATCGAAACCCTCTACGACATAGCAGATTTTTGATAAAAGTCAATCCGTTGACCTTTTAAGCATAAAGATGACTATTCATCGCTACGTGGCACTTTTGACCCGGGCCTTTTGTTAAAATGGAGTTTACCATTTATTTATATCATAAATGGACTCTATTTAGTATATACAATGGTTTTTCACTTTGGTTTGGTGAAATCGGAATTCAATTCGAGGCGAGTTAACTTTATGGCCTAAAAATCGAGCCTAAAAACCTTCAACTGTCGAATAGCTTTAAACTGCTAAATGCACTGAGTAGGGCCGGCTCATAGCTGATTTGGAAGCCTAGGGTATTGACACTTGGCAGTGGGAGAGGTTGCTGGAAGATAGAACAAAAAGACAAAAAAGTCATGAAAAGATCTTGACTTTTGAGGGTATTTTGGGTAACTTGCATGAAAGGATGATGTTCCATTGAACCTTGACTGATCTGAACGTGCATGCTGGCCATCTAGAAGCCTTGGCCTCTCCTATAAATGTGAGAAGAGCCCCAGCACCGAAATCATTCAGTTCTTGCACCCAAAAACAGAAAAATCCCTCATTCATCTCACTCACACCCTCTCACGGCACCTAGGGGGTTTTTGAGCAATTCTTCTCCAAACTGTCCAGAATTTATACACAACCTTGCTTGAGGTGTCCAGAAGCTAACCCAACCTTTAGAAGTCATTTTGGAGTCCATTTGAGGTATGAAAGCTTCATCCTCCTCAAACAGCTTCAAAACCGGGTCAATAGAGGGGTGTTGGGGAATTTTTGTGGTTTTTCACAACCTGTTTGCATGGGCTGTGTATGATCACTTAGGACGGTTCTAAAATCATTGTGTATCATGTTTCCATTGATCTTTGGGCTTTGGAATCATGAGAAAACACCAAGAACTCATCCTACACCCATTCGGCCTCTATAGAGTATTTTTATATGATTTTTATGCTAACTGGTTTTGATGGCTTTCTTTGCTATTATTTGATGTATCTAACATATATTTGATGTATCTAATATATGTTTGATGTGTGTTTGTTATTGGTTTAGTTCAAGGATCCAAAAGTGCTCAAAAGACTAAAATATGGAAGCAAGCGGAGCTTGTTTTAAAGGAAAATGAAAAAGGCTTAAAATCAACCTATATATTGTTTGTTGGTTGTTATTTTTAATCTTATAGTGAATAACACTCAATCTCATGCTTAAACGTTATGGTGGCCCAGCCCTGCCCTTCGGCGGTATAAGCATGAAGTTGAGTGAGAATTGGCTATAAGAGATTCTTTCAATACTGTACATATAACTCATAAATAAGCCCTTACTAATAGTGGGGACATTTATGCAGTATTAACTCTTGTTTGTTTAAATACTTACCTCGAATTATGCCCTTACTTCGGTGGGGTATTCGAGTGCAATATTGAATGATTTACATTATTGTCAACGGGATCCTTATGACATGTCCTCACTTATGTGGGATTTCATAAGTTAAATGCTTCGAACAAATTATGGACAATATGTGAGATACTCACAAATATGACTTGTATATATGTATGAGTATACGTATGGATAAAATCAAGTAATGAAAATGAAGTGATGGATAATAATAAAGGTTAAGAGCAAGGATTCCTGAAGACTGACCAATTATTATTGATTGGTCACTGATATATGTTAATTTGTGTATCAATATTGCTAGGCAGTGGTGGAATACTATTATTCTGCGGAGAAAAGAGTAAGTATGGAAGTACTTACTGGGGCTGACGCTGTCTTCTTTTATATTCAGTATTGTTTTATTCATATGCATGTATTATAAACTGCTCATACATTACAACTATATATTCTGTGAATTGGTAATGATGTGACATTTAGCTGGTCGGTAGCAGGGGTGTGAGGGCTGATCCAGTGGACCTCGGTTCGTCCCCTAAATCCGTAATAAGAACTAACGCTGGGAAGTCGTTCCAGGTGCAAACCAGTAATCTGTTTAAGTGGGGAGGTGTAACGTTCGTTAATACCGGGGTTGGCCCATTATGAGCTGAGTGTAATTTCATGCTGCATTAAGACTAAACAAAGCCTTCCACAACGATGCATGAAAACCTATTCATTATATCTGTCATATGCTTGTTCAATAATTCAATTACCTGTTTAAATTGGGATGCAGTAGACTCACTTGTTTGCCTATGTAAATATGATGATGTCATGTTTACATAGACTGTGATGCAGGTAGCGAAGGCGGAGACCCCTTCGTTAGCTTTGATGACTATTAGGCACTACTTTGTCGGGATGTGCTATATCCCAAAAGAGACAACATTTTGTTATATATATGTCTCTTCGTATTTTATGTTTTGGTTTTTATTAATGATGGTTTGTAATATATCTAAACAGTGTGGATGTTGCAACTGTATGCCGTCTGTGGCGTATACTGCAACTATCTTTTATTTTGTGCATCTGGTATGCACATGTTTGTATTATTAAAACATCCAACGTATTTTTAATTCACGAGGTATTTCAGTCAGCTCTATTGTGTAATTTTAGTTGTTCCATAGTGTTTTTAAAAAGAAAAAAGTATATCCGCTGCGAGACTGATCTCTGAGGTAGTAATGTCACGTGGAAACCGGAGGTTTCTGCTTACGGTTTATTGCATAGAAACTGGGGCGTTACAGTAATTTTCTTATCATTTTAGGATAAGATGTTATTTGATTATATATTCCCTATTTTTGAATAAAATTTAACAATACTTGTATCGTATGATATGGTTGCACCGTCTTGTAACGGAATAATGACTATGGCCTTACTATTATTACGGGTTGATTCTATGGTCAAAATAGTGTTACTTTGTGAAGAGGGTCTTGGATCCAATAGTTTAGTTTGTAATAGCGCACCATTCATTGAGTGGGTCACCAGTTATGGCTTAGCTAGTTAGTGTGAGTCACCTGAGATCGGATTCAGTCAGACTACTAGTATAAGATGGTATGTTTGTGCAATGTCCAAGGCACCGGAATTGTACCAAATGTCTTTTTGGACTCACTAACTCTATTGAGAGGAGATAATGTCTCAGATAAACCATATTTTTAACATATGACTATTTATACAGTATTCATGAAGCATATTTTTGCATTTAAGAATAAGAGTTTAATCATAGAAATTATGTCATATTTTTTAGATTAAATACCATTTTTGTCAAAGGACATAAGAACGAGAATTAGACCCGCTATTTGCGAAAACATTATGTGAAGTACTTAATAACCTTTTTATTTATTTTATACCTCACAGCTTTCAAAATAACTTGCTTACTAAGTCAGCCGATTTACTCAGTTACTTTTTTCTTTTTCTTTTTCGTAAAATGCCTCGGTATTTTACAAAATCCTCAGGAGTTTGATCAATTAGGATTCGCATCAAGATTATGGTTTCAAGACAGCAGTTATTGTATTTAGGTTTTATTTTTTAGATGTAAAGCTCTGTACCTAAGTTTAATGATGTTGGAATTATCTATTATACACTCAGATCAATTATTCCGCTGAAACTTTGATAAAGGTTAAATTAAAAAATTTAGACAGTTACCAGTTAATTTTTTTAAATGCCCTATGGACGTTATAGTCCAGCTTATTCTTTCTTCAGTGGATAAACTTGTATATAAGGTGATTCTCAAGCCAGTGTTTTACATATTCTTCTATAACCAAAAAAAAAATGATTTTCAAGCCAGTGTTTTACATATTTTTTCCTAACAATGAGAATAAAAGTATCCTTGAGTCTTAATTTAATAATTCAGGCTAAGAGACAAACCATAAATTTAAAGTTAGCTAAATTCTTAGAGCGTTACTCAAACATATTCTTATAATTTGAAAAATAAAAGCTAAAACTAAAAAAAAAAAAAAATTAATTAATCAAAAAAAATTCAAGGAGTGGTATTTTATGGGGGACATTTTTTCTATATAAAAATTGAAAAAAAAATTGAAAAAAAAAAAAAAAAAAAATCAAGGGAGCCACCCCTTGGTTCTTTTTTTTCTTTTTCTTTTTTTTAAAAATTTTTTTTATTATTTTTAGTTTTTTTGAAAAAAAATAATTAAATTTTAAAATAATTTTTAATTTTATGAAAGGTATTTTTGTCATTAGAGGGACATTGACATTATTTTTATAATTTAAAAAAGACATTAATACAATTAATAATTTAAAAAATACATTACCAATTAAATGATTGTTTAAGGGGTTATACTTACTTTTCTTCTCAACTATATACATTAATAATAAAAATTGACCAGCAAATTGCTATGTTGTCATAAATTTGCCTGCAACTGTCTTTTACAAATAGGAAATAAAAAATAAATAAATAAAAATAAAAATAAATTGCAACCGACCTATTGTTGTATCTTCTATCTAAATATATAAGCATCATTCCTCCCTCTTTCTTTCCCAACGGACAAGAAAAGGAATGGAGAAATCAGCATCAAAACACAAAAATAGAAGACCCCAGAAGCGCGTGGATTTCTCAGAGTCAGAGATGGACGTGGCGGAGCAGCTAATACAACTGAGCGGAGACTCCGACGACCACCACGGCGACACCAACGACATAAGCGTCGAAGGGAAAGCAGCAGAAGAAACCAGAGGCGGTGATGACGTCGCCGACGTATCTTCTTCTAATAATACAGTCGGAGAAATGTTTGAAGAGGAAAAAGATGAAACTTTCTTCCCAAGAAAAAGAAGGTTTCGCTCCATTCATCATTTGTACAGTTCGACCAAGCCTATTTCTCTTGTTCACGCCAAGAAGAGTAGGAGGAAGTTTGCTGTAAATTAATTAACCTGGGTTTGTATTTATCATCAATTCATGTAAAGTGCATACTTTTTTACTTAAGTAATTTTCTAATGGCTTGCTTATAACTTAAATGGATAGCTGATAAATTGATTTGCTCCAAGAGAAGCTTCACTAGTCATCTTGTGGAAAAGAAAAATAAATTGTTTTTTAAGTAATTCTAAAAGTTATATATATATACATATTAATGCCATGGGTGAGTTTGGGGAGGAGCTGGGCCAGAATTAAATTTTAGGTATGGAAGAAATGGAAAATATATATATATATCTTTTTTGGGATAAAAATTAATTTTGTATGGTCTTTCTCATAAAAAAGAAAAAGAAAAACATATAATATAGAGAAAATTTTAATTTTTTTTTTTTAGGGCTACTATAGTTCCGCTTATAACAGAAACAAGTTTAAAAATTGTAGAGCAAAGAAATGATTTTAAAAAGAGTTGCACGAATATAATTAATGAAAATAAAACCTAAGTATCATGCTGATTCTTCCATATCGATTTCAACATTCACTCTTGGCAAATGTTTTTAACTTTCACAATTTGTTAGTATAGATTATTTTGTATTAGCATTCATGCAGCAAACATGCCATGAGCTTTGAATAGATAAAACAAATGGAAAAGGATCCTCTCCATTTCGAAGGAAATGGAGAGTATTCAACTTTTTTACCCTCCTATTTGGATAGAAAATTGCCAAATTAGCTTCGTTCCATTTCAAAGGAAATTGAGAAGATCATTTTTCAAAACAAATGCCATAAGTTTTCATACCGTGACATCTCATAAATTTAATCTTATATTAAAAAGATAAATTGCTCGTATAAAAAGGGTGGATAATAAAAGTGTTACGGGTGCTAAGTTTTATATTAATTCTTTATTAAGTGAGACTGAATTTTATAAGTGATTTTAAAGTGCTCAAAATACAACTTGATTAGTCCTTTTAAAATGACAACTTATATAACTAGCCATTTTTTTTTTATCGTTACAAATAATATTAAAACAACCTAACGTCATGTAGCGTTGAAACACTTCACAATGTGAACCTTGACAAAAACATCCGGGATTTAAATAAAGGAGATTATGACCCTTCAAAAAATTAGTTTCACATCATAAAGATGAATTGTTCACATGAGATGATGGATTATAAAGTGTTATGAGTGCTAAATCCTATATTGATTCTTTACCTGTAAGATTGGACTTTGTTGGACTTTATAAGTAACTCTGAAGAGCTCCATTTGTAACATAACTACTTTGAGTCATTCTAGTTAAAATTAATAAAAATACTCTTTACAATAGTTACCCTCATTAGCTGTGAACTAAATCGCCGACACCACCTCCAATAGTATTAGACATCTTTTTATTATTAGTACCTGCCCACTTCCTGCATTTCTTTGGCAACGAATTTGAAAAAGTAAAATCTACCGAGAATAAGAAATTGCCACTATTCAAGTGATTGAAAAATCCAATGAACCATGTCACTCGCCTCCAATATTTCCCCCAAGACATATTGCTCTGTTTTTGTTACTAAGTTACGAGAGGTTTTTTAAAAAAAAAACAAATCTAAAAAAAAAAAAGGTATTTCAATATAACATAAAGGTAAAAAATGTTTGTGTTTAGATATCTTATTTGTTAATGTTTTTATTTTGAAAAAAGAAAAGACAGAAAACAAAAAGTTTAACAAACGGAGCCATAATTAATTTTTTTGATCCCGGGGGGAAACCAGATTCAAGTATGCAATGGAATAGACTACAGACGACTCCTCCTCTGAAGCAAAAAGAAATCTTGAAAAGTGGATTTAATTAATGCTCAAGTTGGAAGACATATTCTGTCAATCGCTGCAATTTAGTGGCATCTAGTTTCTGCTCCGTCACAACAGGCTGCTTCGTCACCGTAAACATTCGAGAAGCGGGGTCCACAACCCAACCTTGCCGTAGGACATCTGCTTATTGACAGCCAAAAGAAAAGCCCCCATTAGCATTAGCATTAGCATTGGCATTAGCAGCAATCTATATATCTTACATGCTCGCTCTATAACAAACATCAAAAAGCCAACATGGCAGTCATCTGCAATCCTACCCCACAAAAACCTAACAATACTTGCATCATTGAATCCATGAACAATTAATTAGGTTCCTAACTACAATATTTTATTTGACCTCAAATATTTCTTCTGCAGAACCAGACCTAAAAAATCCATAAACCATCAAAATATTATATATGAAATGACAAATTTATTGCATTTACAAATCAACTTAGTATAATTGGACAGTCATTAAGCTTCGATTTTCACACAGGCATAGGTTCTCAGGAATTGGAATTGGCGATTTAGGCAGTATAACATTTTTTCAATTGAGCAACAAGAACGATGGCCCTAAACCACAACTAACAAAAAATATGCATTATCCACCACACTGTGAGGCCCGGCAGACAATACGAATTATGCGAATGATCAGAAATTCAGGGGGGAAAAAATATCAAGTACATTTATATATGAAGCAACATTCATCATTTCAGATATATTTGAGGTTCTGCTTCTTTCATGTGTCTTTTGCGTAGTTATTATCTTTGTATTTTCTAATTGTGAAGCACAACCAATAAGATTACAATCTGGAAGTTGACATGCTTAAATCAGAATGAGATTTCTACGCCGAGTTAAGAAGGCAGCTATATCCATTTTGAGTCAAACAAAGATAATCAGAAACTTACAATTAGTGGCATCATCCTCATTCATTCCCAGAAAGAGGGCAGTGTCTTGGATGCTTATTGTAGAATAAGCAGAAAGCAGCAGCTGGAACATCTTCTTTGTGTAAAGCTCTGCAAAAGGTTCAGAAGACAGATTAATACTGAGCTGGTGATCCCAAGTGTCATCAGTCATGGTGCCAATCAACTTTAACATGGTAACAGTCAAGAGACTTACAGACTATCTATTTCATAGATCAATCAGAAACCATGACCACACTCAACAAAATTGAAGGAAAAATTATTAAAAATAAATAATAATAAAAAAAGTGAAGGATGGATTTGGTATGAATGCCTCTTATTTAAATTCATGCCCATCTTTTACCCATTGGATGATCAGATGCAGAAATAATTGTACAAAAACGTCAAACAACTTATCCAAAAAAAAAAAAACAATTTTACACTATACGTTAAACATTATTTGAAAAAAAAAAAAGGAAAATATTTCATACACCAACTCATTCTAATTCATTTCAAAGAATCGCCTAAATTTTTGGAAATTACAAACTTAACTTTTGCTTTAAACAATTATCATGATTCAAGTGCAGCTCTCAAGATTTCATATCAACAATAAAGAAGATTTGTAATTCCAGATTATCAGGCAGTGCTTTGAAAAAGGAAACAGATTGATGGAAATTTGGTTTAATTCTCCCCCAATAACAGAAAGAGCAATGCTTGATACTATCTTTTTTTTTTTTGGAAAAAAATGACGGATGATGGCAATTCTGTAATATAAAAGCATAGATATAGATGGCAATATTACAGAATTGCCATCACACATCATTTTTCTCCGATTATTTCCCAAAAAAAAAATATATATATATGGGATTAAGAATTACTCTATAACAGAAATCATTAGATGGCAAAACAGACAAAGAGATCACCATTTGGCCACTTAACCACAAAGCTACAAAGGTCAGTCATGCAATATGATAGAAAACAATACACTAAAGTTACCAAAAACAGTTATTTGAGTTTTTTGTCTCCATTTTATTGACAACATTGAATTCAAAATTATTCAAGAACTTTATAACTAAGACGTAGTGAATTTTGTAATTTCATATTTGTCATCTACAGGAACTTATACTGGGAAAACACACCTCATTCCCTTTACATCATTGTGTTTAGGTCAGCAAGGCATGATACCAGATACATACATAAGCAAGAGAATACAATTTTAGCTAGTGCAGGATCAGTAAATATTACAAGTTGCAGAACACTTCTGTACCTCTACTCTATGGTTGCAATAATTTAAGGAAAAAAAAGGCACTTCAATTGCTGGATAAAATAAATAAACTGGATTGTGCCTGTGCAATGTGCAGATTATTGATTTACAAATAAAGCAGTATATTCAAGCAGTTAATGCATCAAGTTCTTCCCTTTTGAATTTATCATAAGCCAATCTTTTCTGGGCTGCAGGTCTTGTTTCAACAATAAATTTAAAATAGTAGAATAACAAAACAATTAATTGTGAGGTTTCAAAAATCTGCATGATGCATTATAAGTACAAAAGTGATTATTAGATCTTCTTAACTTTTTTTTTTGGGATAAATAATTGAATTATCCTTAAAAAGCGCAAAAGGTGCAACTCAAGTATACAAGAAGTATACAAGAAAAACACAAAGCTAGAAAGAGAAAAACATCGAGAAAGTCATGAAAACCAAGGACTTAAGAAAGTCTAAAGAACTTGTTCAGAGGACAAGAGTATTGAAAAAGAAAGACTTAAGTTCTATCACCGTCCTCTCACGGTCTTCAAAACATTAATCACTTATTTCCCATCAAATAGACCATAAAATGCAAGACAGCACCGTCTTCCACACAACTACATTTTGAGGTCTACCAAATACCCCTCCAATAGGCAAACAAGTCCACTACTCGTCTAGCATAATCCAAGTCAACTCAAAATAACACTCTGTAAGGCACTAGCAACCTCACAATGAAAAAGATGATTCACAGACTCTTCACTCCTCTTACACATACAGCACCAATTGACCACAATAACATATTGCTTCCTTAGGTTATCCATGGTAAGAGTCTTTCCCAAGGTGGCCGACCAAGCAAAGAAGGCCGCTCCCAAGGGGGCCTTACTGCGCCAAAAACTCTTCTAAGGGAAGTGAGTGCCATCATGAGGAATAAGGACGTTGTAGAAAGATTTAACGTCAAACAACCCTATCTTGGAAAGGGCCCAACAGAGCTTGTCTTCAACTCTCTGTCTCAATCCAAGGGAGTACAATAAATTAAAAAAATGAAGCAATGACATCCACCTCCCAATCATGAGTTGCTCTAATAAAATAACCAAATGATCTACTACAAAAGGATCCTTAACACGAGCAATACCATATAAATCCAAAAAAGCTACCTTTAGGGCTTGATCCCCACACCATAGGTCATGTTAGATCTAATCTTAGTGTCATCTCCCACCCCAAATTTGAAATGACTTTAAAAATCATGTTGAGGTCTTGAAAGTTTTGATCTCTTATAATATTTCTCTAGTTGACACTTGAAAGCCTCTTCCTGAATGTCAAGCATTTCCAAAATTTTTCTCCAGTTTATACCTTAAATGCTCTCTATCATTATTGAGTCCAACCATACTATTATGCTGGTATTTCATTTAAGTTCTATTACTTCAAACTTGTCATTTGCATCATTATTGGCACCACAACTGTCTGCTAACTCTTTGATGTATTCTGAAGTACCGAGGTGTGATCTCCATACTCCAGCTGACACTTAACCCTCACCATCACCATCCTAAGTACTGAGACTTCATCTCCTAAAAACTCCCGTGCAACGCACGTGGGTCATTTTCTGTCAAGGAAGATAGAAAAGGCTAAGGGATGGGCAAACTTGCCGACGGTTGAAATTGCGGGAGAGTTGTTTGCCACATTCACACTTTAAACATTGAAGGCAAGATCGAAAAAGGAGTCCAACTTTTGGAGAGGGGGGGTGTAAAGTATTTCTTCCCCAAAACAAAAACTAAAATAAACAAATAAATGCATAGATACTAATCAGTGCCATTGTGCAAGATGCAATTTAAAATACTAGCCTACATATATGTAGATATTAACAGCACTATTGTGTAAAAAGTAATTTAAAATACTTGCCTGAGAATGCAGCAACAAGACCTTGAATTTCTTGACTCCAATCAAACCCATGAATAGCCTCATGCACACCCCCGTAGTCCCGTGCCCATAGCTTCTGACCAATTTTCCAGGCCGCAACCAATTCGGGTTGGCTCTCCTTACTTGTAGAAGGTATTGATTTCCAGAGAAACCGCGCACTGTTTCTGCAATATACCACCCCAAAGATGAAAATCTAAATACTACTAAGACCCCCCCCACTCACAGAACAACAAAAAACAAAACAAAACCCATTGTTGCAAAACAGGGTTTACTCCAAAACCTCAATTAGGAAAAGGACATAATACCAGAACCGTAAAATTTAATAGCAAATGGGGATTGGCTAGAAAACCCTCGAAAAAAAAAAAAATCCTTGAAAGACATTAACGCAAAAGCCCAAAAAAGCAGAACCGCAAACCGTACACTCAAAAACCATATAGTAGGGTTTTGGAGCTCATGGATTCAGCAATCTAAAGCTCCAAATACGAAAAAGAAAAAAGAAAAAAGAAATAAAAGAAAAGAAGTTACATATCATCAGCGTAAATGTGGCCCAGAAGATGAATGGAGTAGGGCCATTGGTCCTGATAAGCAACGCCCTCTGCCGCAGCCTGTTGAGAATACAAATAAATAAGGGCTTCAGTGTTTATCTAAGAAGAAGAAGAAGAAGAAGAAAAAAAACCCAAAGCAAGGACAAGTACAAGAAGAAGGAAGAAGAATTGCCTGAAGCAAGAGGTTGTCGCAGATATCAGCGATCTTTTCGTACGATTCGGACGCCAAGGCCTCCGTGAGGAGAGAAAAATCCATGGTTAGCTGCCGCTTCTCTGTTATTTTCAGAACTGGAGAAAAGTACATATATTATATTTAATATAGAATTCATAGAGAGATAAATGGGTTACGATGAGTATTGAAAGCAAGCCCAAAAATCTCACGGCCCTCAGCAAATAGGTTTTGTTTTTGTTGGGCTGGGCTTCTGAGTTTTACCATCGAGCTTTTGTTTTTGTTTTTGTTTCTAATACGCATCACGGTATTAAAGAGGAACAACCGAAATATGACTTAGAGAGAGAGAGAGAGAGCGCGGCGGGTAAGAGACAGTGAAGAGAGAGCACCGGCGTCAACCTTCTCTCTTCCCACCAAATGCGACGTTTTTCCTCCCTCCCAACTACGCCCACCGAACGCTATCTGGCTACCGACGAACGCCCTGCACCACCAAACGCCACCACCGACGACCCACCGTCGAACGCCCGGCACCACTGCACGAGAGGTAACTTTTCTCGCTTTTTTCCTTTTGAGTCTTTTATTAAGATCAATCTGTCGTACCCGCAACTTGGCTTCCTTCCTCTTGACTGTCGATGTAAGCAAGCAATTCTTCTTGCCTCATTAAAGCTTCATGCAGAGCCTGATCAGAAGAAAATTGTTAGGTAATTGGCATATAGTCAAGTACCCCATATCAAATGGTATTGGGTAGCTAGCCAGAGCAAGATGGACGGCCAAAATAGGGTCATGTGTTACGTAATAAGCCGCTGAGTGAGTGGCTACCCATTGCGAGATGGGGGTGACCAACGGTCACTGAACAACATATATATATATAACTAATTTTATGTATTTATGTGATATTTTTATGCACATGATCCCAACAATATTTGTGCCGAGTGAAATTATTGGGTACCCACATTTTTTCTTTACATACAAAATTGTATGTAATGTATGTATGTATTCATGCATATAACTAATTGGGTCTAAGATTTTTTTTTTTTCTTTGGGTGATGAAAACACTACGTTGTCCTTGATCATTGGAGGAAAGTGAAGGGATTTTTGTTTAAGAGTATACGATGATTATGAATTTTAAAGGTATTTATGCGTCTCTATTGTTTTTGTATACATATGTGCTTTGTGCGGATGTTATCTAATACAATATAAAATAGCATATTATAAGATGATATATATATATACATATGTGCTTTGTGTGGTGTTATCTATATATATAAAAATATCATATTATAAGAATATATAGAGAGAGAGAGAGAGAGAGGGGGGGGGCGGGGGTTTGGGTGACTTGGGTCGACGGAACCAACAATTTTTATGATAGTATGGGTGAAAAGGCGGTTGCGGTTAGCGGTTATTGGCTATAACTGCAACCGCAAGCCTTAGGCGGTTACTCTAAAACCGTAACCGCCACCGCACCGCACGCTAGGGCGGTTAGCGGTTATAGTTATAAACTTAAAACCGCCCGCTATAACCGCATTTGCTAAAATTTGGCTTTTTTAAAATTTTGGCCCGATTTTTGAGCTCATTTGATTTTTTTGGGGCCCATTTTATTGTCTTTTTCAGGGCTGAGTTGGGCTGAAGCATTATAAAAAACTCAAAAAAAATTTGGCCCATTTCCCGACATCGTTTCCTTTAAAATTAATATATATATTATTTAATATATAAAAAAAATATATATATATAAATAAAAGGCGGTTAGCGGTTTTTTTTCAACCGCCTTGAAGGCGGTTATACGGTTAGCGGTTAGCGGTTTTAGGCGGTTGGCAGTGGCGGGGCGGTTATAACCGCCCCGCCATTTCAGCCCTAATTGATAGGAGTCCAAGCATGAATGAGAAATTTATATAAGGGACATATATAAAGAGAGAGAGGGGGGTTGATGGAACCAAACAATTTTTATTGATGGGAGCCAAAGCATGAATGATAAATTTATATAAGGGGCAAAAACATATATGAGAATGGTAATGTTATACATAGAAGTTTTATTCCCCTTTTATCTCTTCAAATATAATATGGCTTTTAAAATCATCATTGAATTTATTATGGATCACTATTATATTTTGATCTAATAGTGATCTTATAAGATACATCACATTTAGGGGAACAAAAGTCCTACCTACAACATTCCTATGGATGAGAAATATATTACGATTGAAGATTTAAATAAAATTAGTATCCATTCAGTGTTAAGAAAATATAAGCAAAAGAAAATACACAACAATTGTTTCTTAATATATTTCAATTTTTAATTCAATCACCTATCAAAATGAAATCTGGCGTTCTTTTAAATTCCGAAAGCCATCTATAATGACTTCGTACTAAATTTTGCAATAATTTCCCTTTCAATATATAACATCAAAGAATCATTATATTATTGTGAAGCCTAGTTTTCACAATATTAATTGCTGAAAATGCTCGTTTTGTAATTGCGGTATAAATATAAAAAATAACCACAAATACAACAGGTCGATAAATAAATTGCTAGATAATTGATTTGCCAATACTTACTAACCATTAGTAAAATTCAGAAATATTTAACAATCCATGTAAGTGTGAATGTGGAACTACATTATGCTCATAATGCTAAGTTCTATTTTCAATTGTTGTTTTTTATTATCGGTAAAGCCTTGCGGATAAAACTTGTTTACTAACCGACAAATATCATCAATTCTGGTGTAAATTTAGACCAAATTAATATGGGTTCATTTTTTTTTAGGTCATATGGGACGACGTTAGTTTGTGTACTTAATTTTTTTGACTATTTTTTTATGAGACCAGGGGCCAAAACTTTTTTTTTTTTTGGCCCAAAGATACATACTAAAACATATTTATATATAACTATTCGTAACTTGGGGGAGGCCATGGCCTAAGCTAGTCCCCCTTAAGTCCGTCTCTATATATATATATCGAGTTATAGGCTAATTAGTTGTCTAAAGGGCATTACCTTGTGTTAGTCTTGGCAAGCACTAGAGTAAAAAAAATAAGTGGGAGCTAGTATTTATTGAAGATGCTACTCTCCCATACTCCAATGTCATTATAAATCTCGTTATGGCTTTGCAATGGACTCAAGGAATACAAACGTTCTATTTGTTAGTAATGAATTTTACCAATACGGAAGCTTTTTGGTGATCTTCAAACCATTGGATTTTTTTCCTGTATAAAATGTTAGCAGAAAACGTTCTTGCCCTACAATAATATGAATTATGGGTTTTGTTTTGTTTTGTTTATTTATTTTATAATTTTGTATCATTTGTTTGATTTATTTTCCTGGTTTCACTAGGGACTAAACCGTGCTTATGCAAAACAAGCATCTCGTTGCCTCCTTATCTCACTCAAAAGACAATAAAATAAATAAAAAAAAATTCCATATCATCATTTTTTAAGAAAATTTGAGAATCTTTGTGAAGATTTAATTTTCTTTTAGAAATTGCAGAGATTCCTTCTATTAGAATTAGATTAGACCAAATGCATTGTTAGTCATAGGAAATACTCCATTTGATCATCAGCCCATATCACGGTGGAGCAATATTAATAACAGGTCCAATTTGAAAACAAAAATGACAGCATACATCTATCAGAACACTTTGCAATTAACACTAGTTTCAAATTCATCTAGCCTTTTGATAAAAGCACTTCATTCACCAAATTGTTTAAGTTGAAAGATGAAGAACCATTTGGATCAGTGGCCTTTTCAGCCAATAGTTTCCACTCCATGACCTTTTTCTTCATGTTTTTACCCGTGTTTCCCTCCATCAACTCTCTCACAAGCTTTCCTACTTCCTCTCTGTTGGTGCCATTATTAATCTCCATGCCAATGCCCCATTCATCGCAAGTATACTTGCAGTTCATTTGTTGATCCCCAAAGAATGGCCAACAAAGCATAGGCACTCCTGCACACACACTTTCAATGATTGAATTCCACCCACAGTGCGTTAAGAACCCTCCAATTGAGGGATGGTTCAACACTTCCTCTTGAGGACACCAATCGGCGATTAGACCTCTTTCTTTTATTTCCACCATGAACTCAGGTGACAGAATTGCTGATTCACCCACAACTAAATTAGGCCTTATTATCCACAAAAACGGGTGCTTGCTATTTGCAAGTCCCCAACCAAACTCAGTCAGTTGCCGTAGTGTCATGACAATTACGCTGCCAAAGTTCACATAAACCACTGAGTTGGGTGCTCTAGTGTTAAGCCAACGGAGGCACTCAGTTTCTTCTTTCCATAAACTATACCCAATTGATTTCAGAGGGTCATTGGGTAAGTGATTGAGAAGAAGTTGGAGAGGACCAATGGCATATACGCGAGGAAACATGGGAGAGAGAGCATCCAAAACCTCTTGCTCTAAAGCGTCAAATGTGGAAATAACAACTCCTGAAGCTTTAGGAGCACTCTCTACCGCGTCAATGGCAAACTTGAAGATAACATCATCTGGAGTTCGAACATAGCTTGGGAGATCCCTCAAACGAATATCTCTCATACCTGGAATGCAATCTACAACTTTGTCCAGATACCCATTTGTTAGATAGTACAACTTTGTCCAGATACCCATTTGTTAGATAGCACTCATCTGCAAAAAGAAACTATGCGATTAATCATAACATGAAAATGGGATATTTCAGTAAGATGTTGCCTTTTATGTTACACCTTTAAGTGGTGTGAAGAGGCCTTTGTCCCTGAGAGGCCGTAACTGCATAATAGCCATTAAGCTGCAAGCAGGGATAGTGAAGAGCATTACAATGGGGATTCTGAGTTCTTGAGCAGCTGTGAGAGTGAATGCCATGAAACCATCCGAGATAATGCAGGTCACAGAAGGATTGTTGGAAGTTGCAGTCTTCAATTTCAAAAGCAAGTCAAAAAATGGAGCCAAGAAGTTTTTCATAATAGAATCGCAAAGAGACGGAGTGTCTCGGGTGGAGTTGGAATCCGATGGAGGGAGACCGTCTGAAATGGTTTTGAATTGGAAGTCAGGCAAGCCATCTAAGGAGTTGGGACCTCTAGATTTCAGAAAACGTTGGTGGTTGAACTCAGTGTTTACAAAGGTTATGTGAAAACCCTTATGATGGAGAAGCTTTGAAAATTTAAGCATGGCCTTTATGTGGCTTTGACCTGGGGCTGGAATACAAACTGCATGAGGTTTATCAGATACTACGACTGCCTTGGAATCCATTTCTTGCTCCTTCTCTGTTTTGCGGGCCAATAAAATAAGAAGCTCTTTATTATAAGGCTCCCCAAATGGATAAAGTAAGAAAGTTTTCATTACAAAAGCATCTCTAACAGACACTCTTAATAGCCCATAATAGTTATATTTAGCTATTATGGCTTATGGGTCATTTTTTTACTCCAAAATAGGCTTTAAAATGAAAATTTTGCTACTAGCACCTTGGACTATATTTTTTATTATTTTTTTTTTCTCTCTCTCTCCCTCGTTCTTGCTTTTTCAGCAAATTATGGGGGGTTTTGGCCATCAAAACACGACCCCTACACCAATCGGCCACAAACAAAACGCAAAATCAACCCAACCAATACACCTCAAATTCAGCTAAAACCAAAACACTAAAAAAGACCACATTGAATCATTGATCATACTCCCAAATGGAACCAACCGAGAATCACCCACCACCTCTAACTTCGATCAAAACACAAAGGAAACCCAGAAACTTCCACCAAGAAACCTCCCTATTCGGCCATTCTTACAACAACCAATTACCCATAAAACCAACCTACCATCACAACCAAACCCCCCAACATTCAATCACAATTAAAAAAAAAAAAAATCCCCAAATCAGACGGTAAATCAAAACTTGAGGGAGGAATTACCTATCAAAGAAGACCGTGAGCATGGAAACGGCTGGGTGTTTGGGTCGTGGATGGTGGTGGAAGACTACTGTGATGGTCTGATGGAGGGCTGGTACCTGCGGTGAGAGGGAGAGGGAGAGAGAGAGAGGGGAGTTTAAAAATAAAACAATTAAAAATTAATTGAAAAATAATATTTAAAAAAAGAATATCGAAAATTCGAGCGGCTGAAGTAGGAGTCTAGTTAGAAACGTAAATGGAGATCCCGATAAGATAATTAGCAATGGCAAGAAATAATGCATCCATTTGGTAACTCTTTTTTTTTTTTTAATGTTTTCTATTTTTTTTTTTTTTTAAAGAAAAAATCATCAAAGATTTTTTTTTCACTTTCCTCTTACAAAAAATTTAAAACTTCTTTTACTTTTATATTATATCAATCAATTCTTATTTTTCTCTAAAAAGAAGTCAAACTTCTTTCTTCACATTACTAAACAATTTTCTCTCACAAAAAAATTTAAAACTATTTTTCACTTTTATATCACATCAATCAATTCTTATTACTATTTAAACAAAAAATAAGAATGTTTTGCCAAACACACATTGACCCGGTTTGGAAATTATCTCCCCCTTATTTTTATTTTTCTAAAAAAAAAAATTCATTCTCTTTTCGAAATTATTGGCAAACAACTTCCTGCATTTTTATCCCACAAAATATTCAAAACTCATTTTTATTTTATATCACATCAATCACTACTTATTACTATTCAAATAAACAAATCAATAACAAAACTCTTTATCAAATGAACCCGATAAGATTTGAATTGTGACGTATATGTCTAGAATTTCAGAGTGGGCCAGCTTTTGTCTTTTCTTCTCGAAGTAGAAGAAATTATTCAGCCCATCGACAGTAAAGTCTTCTCCCACGGGGCCACAAGGATTGCAATTCCTTTAACCGATTCAAACTTTTAAGATGCGTTTGGAATTGCGATTTCGTAGATAATAAGTGTGATTTTAAACTAGATTGCAAAAACTAGATTATTTGAAAACTGCATTTTTAAAAAATTATGATTTGAAAACGTAGAAAATCTGCGTTTTCAAATCGCAGGTAAGTAGGTGCTTTTTTTAAAACGCAGAATTTTAAATGTTAAACTGCAATTTTAAAGGCCAAACTACGATTTTGCCAAACGCTTAACTTTGTTTTCAAAAATCAGGTTTTCAAATCGCACTTTTTAAAATCTCAATCCCAAATGAATCCTTAATCTCTGTTTCGATTGAATTTAGAACTCTTTCTACAACTGACTTTGAATATTATAAATTGACCCAATTATTTTTCCTGAAAGAAAAACTAAATAGAGGCAGGAAAAGGAAATGGTCAAGCAATGTGCATTTCCATTTATAAGATTTTATGGACTCAAAATCCAAATTTACTTCCATATATATAATTAGAAGGATTATTATTATTTTTATTTCGATCGGTATTATAATGGTATGGTCTAATACTCTTGCTAATTATTTAAATTTGAAAACTTTTTGTCGTTCTGTTTATTATCATTTGTACCTATACAGTTTGTAAGGATGTAATTTTGTGGTAGTAATTTTAATAAAATAACGTAACGATGAAGGCACTGCTAGACATTGTAAAGTAAGTCAAACTTCACAACAAAATAGGGTCGTTGAGTAAATAAATAGGACTCTCTTAGAAAGAGTATGTTGCATGCTTTCGAATGTTGGGTTGTCTAAGAATGCTAGACAACTAATCATTACTCATTTTGACTAAGAGTAATACTATAAATCATACTTTTATCACACCACTATCACACTTTTAAATCCTGTAAAAATTTTTAAAATACTTATAAATTTTTTTTAAAATAATAAATAAATTTTTTTCAAAGGTTTAGGAATGAGTATTTTTTTAAAAATTTCATTAAATCTTTATCAATGCCTAAATCTTTGCAATTTTTTTTCTTTTTTTTTCTTAAAAATTAAATGATATTTTATAAATTTTGACATCCCTCGTTAAATCCTAACAGAAAGATCAAATTAAAAGATTTATACATCAAATTGAGATTATTTGAAGTTTAGAAAGTTATTTAAAACGTGTGAAAATTTAAAAGGAATTTGTAAAGTTTCGCTTTTCTATATTATTTTCAAGGTATCAACCAATCAATGAAGAATCACTGGTTTTTCCCCCCCAAAATATTTTTTTGATTAAAAACATTTTTCCCCTAAACTATTTTACGTCAAAACAAACAATTAGTCCTTTCTTTTCTTTTTGTACTTTCCTTTTTGCCTTTATCTTGTATTCGGTAAATTATTTTGTTATGGAGCCCCTATTCTCTCCCTCCTAGACAAATCTTCGTATTTTCTTGTTAATAACTTAAGAGTCCTGATTGGCATAAGCCCAGGCCGAATGAATAATCATTCAGTCCGGATAGGAATGAGGGTAAAAAAAAAAAAAACTGTTCACAGGCACATGAACAGTAAAAATTACTGTTCATGTGCCGGGTTCATTTCAGCCCAAACTTATTTCTATCTTTACTCATAACTTAATACCACTCCGAAAACAGTCGTCAAATCAAGCAGTAGATACAAAAGATAGAGGCAACGGTTTCCAACTGGTTGAAAGTAGCCTCTTGGGCCATTGGCAGTGGAATATTCCAGGTAGAACAATCTTATGCACTGTTCAAAAAATAATAAACCCTTAAAATAAAAAGCCTATGAGCTTTATCCAAAACATCAAAGTATCAAAAAAAAAAAAAAAAAAGAGAGAGAGATTTAACTCGAGCTATTGAAACTTGCAACTCACTCCCAAAATCAGATGAGCATGAAGACCTCGCAACTCACTCCCAAAATCAGAAGAGCATGAAGACCTCTAGAGATATTTTCGAGCAAGACCACGAACTTTTGTATCAAAGTGTGATGATGTAATGCGAGATCCAGGCAAGTAGAGGGGATTAAGAAGACTCTGAAAATTCCCAAAAAACCATATTAGCCAATAAAAATGAAATGATGGCTATTTCAACAACATTAATAGCCATAAATATTGTAAGAGAATGCTGAAATGTCAGAATCAACAATACCATACAATAGGAAGAATTGAAAACTCAACAAACCTAGAAAAGCTCTGATTGCCATTTATCAGTTTAGACTTGTCATGATGAGCATATGCATAAGGCATAAAATTATGTAAATTGGTGACATCTACATACCCATTTCAAAGAAGGGAGTTGAGGAATGTTACAGTGAACTGTAGAATAATATTGAGTTTCCAAAGAGTCAAGGAAGTGATATGTAAACTTTTAGAAGAAGAATTATTCATGTATTTTGGCTTTTTCTATTTAAAGGACGAAGCGGAATGAGCTACAAAAATCAGTAGCTCCATTCCCTTTCAATTTCATCAGTCTCATTTCATTTCATGGTATAAGAGCACTGCAATAATCATGTATAGCAAATAAATTCTACATTCTGTTTCATTTCTCTTCTCAGTTCATTTCCTTTTCTTTCTACAATATATTTTTTTTTTGTTCTGTTTCATTCCATCAAAAAGAACATGTTACATACTAAAAGAACTAATATGAGAGGGAAAAAAGAATTGAATACAAAAGTTGAAAGCCATAGTTTACCTTTATATAAAGCTCATGAACCTCTTGGAAAAAGCTCTTAATTCCATCATCATTACGAGAGTCATGAAGCAGCATAAATCGCGTATGTAAGCTTGGTCAAAGAAAATATCATATTTTCACTCGTATACCACTGAACTACAAGAATAAATTAGAGATATTTCACTCTCACAGCTTTGTAGGAAGCTGAAACAATACCACAATGACAACAGCCACGGACTGGGTATTAACGACGATAAAGAAGACATATTCCATCCAATGTATTTTTTTTTCATGTGTGGTAAGACTATACAGCACTAAGTCCATCTCATCCTCAGATTCTAAATAACCACCTTGCTAAAACTAGGGAAAAAGATTTTAAATAAATGTGAGGCTAAAATAGTCCAGCTTCAACACAACAGACCGCTGAAATTATTCCATCAACCAGAGAATATCCAACAAGATGGCCTTATCAGTTTGGAGGATTCATATAACGGGGGTATTTGTTTAAACTGATTTTAGACAATGCATAATGTCAGAATTGGATGTAAACAAAAATTTGAGGTTATCTTTCTTTTACGACAAAAATAGAAAGAAATGACTCATATTTTATGCAATCTATAAATCAGTCCACAAGTAGAGAGGATATGACCAGCTGTAACATATACCGACACCACCAAATCATTAAACCTGTCTATTGCTTTCAAGAACCTGTATCGAGAATGTAAGGAAGGAGATTGTTAGGAGGTACAATGATGATAAAAATAAGTGCAACATGAAAATACTGGAGCAAAGCGCAGGCATTATTATGGGAAAACATTGACATATAGATTATCTTGAGGAACAGAACTCACATGGCACTAGTAGTCCATGCAAGGTCCTGAACAATATCCAAAGCTGCATGTAATATGAACTGATGCAGCTGAGCAGCATCTTCTCTCTGTTATGAGGAAATACAATTTGAATATCAAATAGCTTGTAAAAGGGCGGTAAACTACAAAACATATAATAAGTTCAAAAAAATTAAGAGAGAAACAAAAGAATCATGATGGTATAATGCATCAAGGAAGGTAAAAAAAACTCCATGAAACAATACAATGAATCCAAATGAAAGCTCTATTCATATCATGATATTGACCATGATAATGCTTTTAAGCATTATATTGTTTTCCTTGGTATCAGAGATGGAGTGCAATAGAAATCTAGATTCCACATCCAGGTGCATATTAAACAAAATTCAATGTCAAAAAGAAAAAGGTTTTTTTTTTTTTTTGTCAGGGAGTGCTTAGTTTTGAAAAATATGGATTAGTTCGGTATTGGTTACATGACTAAAAAATAGAAAACACTAAAAGTCACAAAAAAACTAAGGGCCTCTTTAGAAATTCTGAAACTACTATTTGTTTTAGTTCAAGAAAATCAAAACCATTGAAAACGTCATACTTGTAAGTTCTCTTTTTGTTATCTAAAAAACAGTTTTTAAAAAAAGTTGCCTGAAAAAACAATACTGAAAACATTTTTTAGGTAACACAAAGACTTTTTTAAAAAAAATGCTTTCTCAGATTTTTTTTTTTTTTAATAAAAAAAATTGGTTTGGTTGTTACAAAAAGATTTTTTTAAAATGTTTCTTCAGATTATTTGTATGGTCTAAAACAACCAAACAAAAAATAACCTCATGGCTGTTTCGTTGTTTTTTCAGAAAGCCCCTTTACGAGTTTGACGTTTTCAAATGGTTTTGATTTTCTTGAACCGAAACAAATAGTTGTTTCAGAATTTCTAAACAGGGCAGTAGTTTTTTGTGACCTTTAGTGTTTTCTATTTTATAGTCATGTAAGCAATGCTGAACTAATCCATATTTTTCAAAACTTACTCCCTGGTCAAAAAACCTTTTTCTGTTTGGCATTGAATTTTGTTTAATATTCACCTCTATGTGGAATCTAGATTTCTATTGCATTCCATCTCTTATACCAAGGAAAAAGAATATAATGCTTAAAAGCAATATCATGGTCATCATCATGATCTGTATGCCTCCCCAATTTTTTCATTCAGCATCATAGTAAAAATAGTTTTTTAGCAAATGAAAAAAAAAAAAAAAAAAAAAAGGAAAGACATTCAAAAGGCACAAATAAATTACTGTTTGAGAGAAAAAAAAAAAAGTTAATAAAAAGATGAAATATAGAGCATGTCATACTTTAGCCGTTGATCCAACTTCAGCTTCATATATAGGGATGTCATTCCTGCTCACAATGATAAAACAAGCAGTGGTTGCCATTGATAATCTGCAAAGGGTAATATGGTTGAACACCAGAAAAGAAAATTATGTTTATGAAATTTCAATGGGGTTGAAACATAACATCATCTAAACTAGAGTAGAACACCAGAAAAGAAAACTTAGGACTGTCAGGATAAAATTCAGTTAAGTTGGGATTGGGTATGTGGAATTGGCTTTTTTTTTTTATAAGTACTCGCAATTTATTAAAAAACGCAAAAGGTACAACCCAAGTTCATAGGAAGTATATAAGAGATACACCTAGCTAAAAGAAAATCAAAAATCATGAAAAACATGAAAGCTATAAATATTTCAGTCAAAGATAGTTGTCCAGTGGTAAAAGTTTTGAAGAAAAAATCCTTTAATTCTACCATTGTCCGTTCGCGGAACATTTATTTCCTTCTAAAGACGTCATATAAGGCAAGACAATCATCTTCCATATAGCAGCATTCCAAAGCCTACCAAATTGCCCTTTCCAACAAGCTAAAAGGTCTACCACTCAACTAGACATAACCCAAGCCAACACGGATGAAGATGGTATTCCATTAGGCACTAGCCATCTCATAATGGAATAAAAGGAAGTCTATCTCAAAAATACAACAGCAATCAACCACAATTACATATTGTTTCCTTAAATTATCCATGGTTAGAATCTTCTCTAAGGCAGCCGGCCAAGCAAAAAACACCACTCTCAAGAGAGCCTTATTCCATCAAATACTCCTCCAAAGGAATTGGGTGTCATCATGAGGAATAAGTACATTATAGTATGATTTAACATCCAACAACCCTCTGTTGGAGAGTACCAAACAAAGCTCGTCTTCGTCACCCTGTCTCAATTTGAAGGAGTACAATAAATTGAAAAACAAGATAAAGAAATCCACCTCCTAGTCATGAGCCGCTTGGAGAAAGTTAACATTCCATCGATGAGACTCACTAGAAAATTCTAAATGATCTGCCACAAAAGCATCTTACAATGGGCTAAACTGAATATTTCAAAAAAAATTGAATTAAGGGCCTAATCCCCACACCACACATCATGCCATAATGTAATTTTGGAGCCGTCACAAACCTCAAATCTAGTAAGACTAAAAAACCCCCCTCCCCCTAACCTCACCTAATATCTTCCATAGCCCACCCCACACAACCCACAAACCTTATTTCAACACCACTCACCCCACACACTATCATATTTATAGAATCCACTACCATCTTTCAGAAGGCCTCTCTCTCATTCTCTCATTTTCTTACTTAAACAGGACTAACACATACCTATGCATTGTGAGAATTTCACACAATTTTTCTTTGATAAGTAAGAAGCAAATATTATTAAAAATCAAAAGACGCTCCTACGTACACAGAAAGTATACACAAGGATCATCAAAAAAAGAAAAACCCAACAAGAGAAGAACCCAAAACACCCACAAAAGAAACCCAACCACTACAAAGCAACCCTAAACCCGCAAACATGCCTTGTTTTTACCCCGACTAGACCCAATGCCTCCAACATTAAAATTGATAGAGCATTCAAATTTTTTTCGCTCCCTCCACCTCTTCGGTTTCGAAATAGAACCTCCATCCTCCCGATGCTGCCCCTCTTCAACGACACTCAACAGATCCAAAAACCGTCTCATTTCCCCCAAAAGAAATCCCCAGAGCTGGAGCGATCCCTATCATACTAACCACTACCTCAGAGTAGCCATCAACCCCCACAACTCCAAGCTTTCCATCCATATCCCCAAGCAAATCACTCCTCTTCGAAGATTCCCCAACCTCCGAGATGGCCACGGGCAAGGGAGACCAACGAATATCATCCTCCTCTCCAAGCTTGCCCTCCCCACCACAAGAGCGCAGCTTAAGAAAGCCCCATCGAAGGAGACCCCTCGCCAAAGATGATTGTGCAAAGGACTTGACAGTTGGATGCCAGAAAAGAGGCCTCCACCTTGGACCCCATCATGCCAACGGACTCAAATGCCAAATACAACCCAGATAACCCACTAGAAACTGAGTACTGACAACTTACCAACGGGACAGCACCAGGCGCGATGTTGATCAACTCACCCGCAAGCTGACCTATATCCAACTTTGAAGCCCTCTTGACCTTGTGCTTGCGATTGTAGAAGTACAAGGTCTTAGACGACTTCTGGGGAATATCTGCCGCCAAGAGGTTGCACGGCCTCACAGAAATACCGTCGTCGGCTAGAGAAATAGACCCCTCAAACCTGAAAAAACCGTTCTTCACTGCCTGCTCTATCGCCTCCGGAGAAATGAGAAGATTCAGACAACCCCACAATTAGAAGTTAAACTACTAAGTCTATAACTCTAAGCAAAAGGCAGCATATATACTTCATATGAAATTCCACAATGCACTAGTAACTTGTAATTCTCACAAATTATAGAAATCAAATCCCAAATTCAAAGAGATAATGGTTCCTCACTTCCTTGGAACCTTCAACAAACATTAAGCTTCAAAATTTCTCAAGTACATTTTTATTTTATATTACCCAAACAATCTAGCAAGAGTATCAATGCTAACCAAATAGTAAAGTTGCATATTCCAAACCAACTACAAAACCTTATAGTAAAACTTTCCTACATTACATTAGTGAGTAAAAGTGTGTGCTTGGCTGGGTTTTCATGAAATGGTTATGCTATCCTTACTTCCATAAGAATTCCAACAACCATTATGCTACTACCTAAACTCCTTAAGCTTGTTTTTATTCATCTAGTGTAACCTCAAACAGCATGAAACTTAACTCATCCTACCAAAACAACATGTATAACTTAAGCAAAACTAGGATTATGACTAAACCTCATTCCATAATCTTATTAGCGTGGGTCTAAGTCTTTTTAGGTTTCCAAACATGTTCCAAAAATCTCAAATTTTCCCTCCAATCCAGTGCAGACCAGGTTGGAGGGACTTGGCATTTTTGAGGTTTGCCTTAAATGATTCATCCGAGGACTTCAAACAATCTATTGCCATGATTTATTCAGCACCCAGAACATGCAACAGCCTCCACATAACCACCAACAGCAAGATACATATTTAAATTCTAATGACAGCATGTGTTTTCCTTAATTTTGCCTTCTCTCTCGAGGAAAAAAAAAACTTGGACAATCCTTTTCATTAACGATACCAAAATCATACTATTTCAAACAGGTATTTAATTCCATTCAAGGTAAGTTATTAGCAACCAAATTGTCACAAGTTTCTGTTGTAAAAATTCTGACAAAATAAGAAGCCACTCTTGAAGCACTTCATCAAACAGCAACACCTAAATACTTGTACATACTTGATAAGTGCTGAATGTTACACATTCAATCCCCTTAACTGGCATATGTTAAACCTTAGTTTGTATTGTAATCTAATAGTTTGGTTTGTTTTAATGTTTATCTTATTTTGTAGGGCTTAATAGAGAACACAAGCAATTCTATCAAATTCGGGCTGAAAATACATCAATTTCTGCAAAGCTGCTGACCAATGACCTTTGCGCACTTTTTTAACCAAAACTTTTAGTTCAAAACTCTGATTGAGGCAAAGTTAAGGGCATTGGAAAGAGGACTCAAAAATGAACAATTCAATAAGCAAAAGTTGAAGCAGAAAATGGGCGCTCAAGCACCCAAAACGAGGATCGAGCGCCACCAGCGCTCGAGCGCCCAATCCTGGTGCTCGAGCGTCATCGGTCCTTCCAGAAGCATCGAAGATCAGTTCCACAATTGACCTTTGCGTACTGTTTTGGCCATAACTCTCAGTACAAAACTCGGATTGAGTCAAGGTCATGGGCGTTGGAAAGAAGACTTCAAGACTTCAAGACGCACAAATGCTAATTTATGTGAAAGATTAGATTTAGAAGTCTTGTAGGTCAAAAATGCTTGTGAAGTTCACGAATCTTCTAGAAGCGAAAATATCAGCAAATATCTGAAAATCTCGGAAAAATTATCAACAATTGCGGCTTAAGGGATAATTGTGGGCGCCGACTTCTCGCTTCAGAGAAGTCCCAGCTCATTTAAACTAAAGATTTTTCCTTGATCTTTATAATATCTCAACTTCTCTTCCTCTATAAAGAAGAAACTCAGCCAAGAATAAGAAAGAAGGAGGGCAGTGTGTGTTTTGTGTAGCTCGGTCCAGTGCATTTTCTTATAATTTTTAGCTTAGTTTTTAATATTTTAGTGTTTTGGCAGTAGATAGAAGCTCAACCCATACCTCTTAATCTCCTTAGGAAATGGTTTTCTCCAATTCATGGAGATTTTCAAATCCTCTGTGAGGAACAAAACCTTTTGTAGGTTTTGATGTAATTCTTTCCATGGGGCTATGGGTTGATTGTATTTAGTTAGGATTTTGTACAAATGGTATAATGATTGTATAAGCCCAAGAATTGATCTTCAAGATATACCATTTAAGATGAAAACCTTTTTCTTGCCTATGAGAAATTCTTTGAAGTCTTGAATGAATTCAATGTTTTCAATGTCTTTGATTGAGAAAACATAGGCTTTGCAATGGTGCTTTTGACATGATTTTATGTGAGTTTAATAGGGACCACGACTCAATCCCTAATTAGAATAGGTGAAAAATTGAGTGAAAACCTATGATACTTTAAGCTTATTTTATGAAATTGTGTAGGCTATTGAGAGAACTTATATCGCATGCTAGGGAACACGAGTTATATCACATGTAGGGTATTAGGTGAGTGACTAGTGCAAAACTATGATGCTTTATATTTTCTTTCGGTAGTATTTTCATGTTGAGTTCGTTGTAAGGATTGACAACCTTTACATGCTCAAATTATACTTTTGTTAAAGATCCATGCTAAATATAATCTGTTTTTATCTACTTTCACTGTTATCCTTTATGTTTATGTCATTTACATTTATGTCATTTATATTTCTGTCATTTACATTTAAGTCATTTACATTATGTCATTTACATTTAAAAAAACCCAAAAACATCTCTTTTNCTATTGAGAGAACTTATATCGCATGCTAGGGAACACGAGTTATATCACATGTAGGGTATTAGGTGAGTGACTAGTGCAAAACTATGATGCTTTATATTTTCTTTCGGTAGTATTTTCATGTTGAGTTCGTTGTAAGGATTGACAACCTTTACATGCTCAAATTATACTTTTGTTAAAGATCCATGCTAAATATAATCTGTTTTTATCTACTTTCACTGTTATCCTTTATGTTTATGTCATTTACATTTATGTCATTTATATTTCTGTCATTTACATTTAAGTCATTTACATTATGTCATTTACATTTAAAAAACCCAAAAACATCTCTTTTCATGAGTTGAGTTAGAGAAAATCTCGGAAGCTTGATAAACAACCATCACAGTCCCTACAGACGATACCCTCTTTTAGAACTATCTTGCAAGGGTATGATCTATCGCGAGCAGTTAATTATAAATTTTAAAATCGGTAGCATTCGCGCGACTTACAATTTTTGGCGCCGTTGCCGGGAATTGGTTTTGTTTTGAAAAAAAAAAAAAACGGTTGTTATGGAATTTTTAGGGTTACATCTAGTTTAATTCTGTAAATATTGTAGATAGTGTCCTTAGAGTCCAAATTTGTGCATAAATCGAGTATGTAGAAAATTGTTTCTTTTCTGTTACTGCATAATTTCGTTTCTGCAGAACCTAACACTCGAGCGTCCAAATTTGGAGATCGAGCGCCAGTTCCTGGAGATCGAGAGCCCAGCATCCAGACAGTAGCACTGAAGCTACTGCCAAGGCAGAAACAAGTATTTTCTAAACTTTGTTTTTTTTCTTTTTTCCTGTGTGCTGTATATATTTAGGATTGGTAGTTTATGTTTGGTCGCCACTCGTTATCATTGCCTATATTTCCGTGCGACCTAGATTTAGAGTGTACTCTTAGACAACAAAGAACCGAAAGGAACTTGGATCTAAGAATACCTAGTTTAGAACACATGGCTGAAGAGAATAGGGCTGTTTTATTAAGGGATCATTATGTTCCCTCCACTTACACACCCTCTTCATGCCTTCAGTTGCCAAACATCACGGCAACCCAATATGAGATTAAATCCAGCACAATTCAAATGCTACCATCTTTTTACGGACTTAGTAATGAGGATCCTTACAAGCATCTAGATGAATTCATTGATATCTGTTCAACTCTTAGATTGCAAAATTTTAACGAGGATGCTTTGAGGATGCGCCTCTTTCCGTTTTCCCTTAAGGATAAAGCCAAACATTGGCTTAATTCCTTACCTAATGATTCAATTACTTCTTGAGGTCAAATGCAACAAGAATTTCTTAAGAAGTACTTTCTAATAGGGAAAACGAATCAAATACGGAAAGTCATAACTGGCTTTTCGCAAATTGATGGTGAATCTTTCCACAAAACGTGGGAAAGAATGAAAGACCTTTTACGAAAGTGTCCACACCACGCTGTCCCTAAGTGACAGCAAATCCAATGCTTTTATGATGGCTTAACTGAGCCTCATAGGCAAATGGTCGATGCCTCGTGTGGAGGCACATTTATGTTAAAGAGCGAAGATGATGCGTGGACTCTTTTTGAAAACCTTGGGCAAAATTCTTTACACCATGCATTATCCGGTCGTAGGGCACCTCCTGCCAAACAAAAGCATGAAGGTCTTTTCGAAGTGAGCTATCCTTCTGAGGTTACCTCTAAGGTGGATGCTCTCTTTCGAAACCTTGACCAAATCATGGCAGCTGGTTTTGCTCCTACGCCCGTAGTTCCCATTTCGACTCCACATGAGGCATGTTCATTCTGCTCTAATCTATTGCATCAGGCGAAAGATTGTCCTATCATTGGACAATTTGTTGAAGTTCATTCCGAGCAGGTGAACGCAGCATTTTCCAAACCGGGTAATGATCCTTATTCCAATTCATATAACCCGGGATGGAGAAATCATCCGAATATTTCTTGGCGAGCCCCAGCTCCGGGAAATCAAGGACCTATTGGAGGGTTGCATAATCAGGCACATCCGTTGCCTCCTAATCAATCTTTTAATCAGTCCTCCAATTACCGACCCCCTCAGCATCAATATTAGTCAGCTCCTCCTCCTCCTAGGAATTTTGCCTTTGAGGATAAGGTTTTGACTGCTCTCGGCAATCTTGAGACCAATACTTAGTTGCTGAATTCTCATTCTCAATCCATTACCAAGCTGGAAGGTCAAGTTGGCCAACTAGCAAATGCGCTTAATCAGAGAAAGGAAGGGAAGCTGCCCTCCCAACCAGTGGCCAACCCTAAAGGACAATACATGGTCGACGGGAGCGCTTCTAGTAGCGTACCTCCCGAACAAGTCCAGGCAGTCACAACACTAAGGAGTGGATGGATAGTAGACAATAGGGTCGGGTTGAAGGCCCAAGAGAAGGATGATTCCCCCTTAAATCCAAAATGTTCAGTGTGTTGAATGAGTGAACTGACCTGCTCGGTTAGGATAATCTTCTTGGGACTA
Source organism: Betula pendula (assembly GCA_900184695.1). Classification (NCBI taxonomy): domain Eukaryota; kingdom Viridiplantae; phylum Streptophyta; class Magnoliopsida; order Fagales; family Betulaceae; genus Betula; species Betula pendula. The sequence continues at coordinate 46,072 of FXXK01002107.1, forward strand.
CGAGTCCTCATCCTACGCTTTTGAGTACATAAATCCTTCAAAAACTTAGCGTAAGATGGGATCTGTCGGATGGCATCGATGATGGGGATATTGATTTGAACTTGTTTAAAAATCTCCATCATCTCTTGAAATTTTTCTTATTGCTTTACATCACAAGGAGGCCCCTTGAGACGTTCAGGAAATGAAGCTCTAGGCTCAGAAGACGTCTCAAGAGTTACATGTTCCTTTGAAACATTTGGACTGCCAATGGGCGGTTTTGGATTTAAGGGGGAATCATCATTCTCTTAGGCCTTCAACTCGACCCTATTATCTACTACCCGTCCACTCCTTAGTGTTGTGACTGCCTGGACTTGTTCGGGAGGAACGCTACCAAAAGCGGTCCCGTCGACCATATATTGTCCTTTAGGGTTAGCCACTGGTTGGGAGGGCAGCTTCCCTTCCTTTCTCTGATTAAGCGCATTTGCTAGTTGGCCAACTTGACCTTCCAGCTTGGCAATGGATTGGGAATGAGAATTCAGCAACTAAATATTGGCCTCAAGATTGCCGAGAGCAGTCAAAACCTTATCCTCAAAGGCAAAATTCCTAGGAGGAGGAGGAGCTGACTAATATTGATGCTGAGGGGGTCGGTAATTGGAGGACTGATTAAAAGATTGATTAGGAGGCAACAGATGTGCCTGATTATGCAACCCTCCAATACGTCATTGATTTCCCGGAGCTGGGGCTCGCCAAGCAAGATTCGGATGATTTCTCCATCCCGGTTTATATGAATTGGAATAAGGATCATTACCCGGTCTGAAAAATGCTGCGTTCACCTGCTCGGAATGAACTTCAACAAATTGTCCAATGATAGGACAATCTTTCGCCTGATGCAATAGATTAGAACAGAATAAACATGCCTCATGTGGAGTCGAAATGGGAGCTACGGGCGTAGGAGCAAAACCAGCTGCCATGATTTGGTCAAGCTTTCGAGAGAGAGCATCCACCTTAGAGGTAACCTCAGAAGGATAGCTCACTTCGAAAAGACCTTCATGCTTTTGTCTGGCAGGAGGTGCCCTACAACCGGATGATGCATGGTGTAAAGAATTTTCACCTAGGTTTTCAAAAAGAGTCCACGCATCATCTTCGCTCTTTAACATAAATGTGCCTCCACACGAGACATCGACCATTTGCCTATGAGGCTCATTTAAGACATCATAAAAGCATTGGACTTGCTACCACTTAGGGACAGCGTGGTGCGGACACTTTCGTAAAAGGTCCTTCATTCTTTCCCACGTTTCGTGGAAAGATTCACCATCAATTTGCGAAAAGCCAGTTATGGCTTTCCGTATTGATTTGTTTTCCCTATTGGAAAGTACTTCTTAAGAAATTCTTGTTGCATTTGACCTCAAGAAGCAATTGAATCATTAAGTAAGGAATTAAGCCAATGTTTGGCTTTATCCTTAATGGAAAACGGAAAAAGACGCATCCTCAAAGCATCCTCGTTAAAATTTTGCAATCTAAGGATTGAACAGATATCAATGAATTTATCTAGATGCTTGTAAGGATCCTCATTACTAAGTCCATAAAAAGATGGTAGCATTTGAATTGTGCTGGACTTAATCTCATATTGGGTTGCCGTGATGTTTGGCAACCGAAGGCATGAAGAGGGTGTGTAAGTGGAGGGAACATAATGATCCCTCAATAAAACAGCCCTATTCTCTTCAGCCATGTGTTCTAAACTAGGTATTCTTAGATCCAAGTTCCTTTCGGTTCTTTGTTGTCTAAGAGTACGCTCTAAATCTAGGTCGCACGGAAATATAGACAATGATAACGAGCGGCGACCAAACATAAACTACCAATCCTAAATATATACAGCACACAGGAAAAAACAAAAAGAAAAAAAAAAACAAAGTTTAAAAAATACTTGTTTTTGCCTTGGCAGTAGCTTCAGTGCTACTGTCTGGATGCTGGGCTCTCGATCTCTAGGAACTAGCGCTCGAGCACTGGCGGCGCTCGATCTCCAAATTTGGACGCTCGAGCGTCAAGTTCTGCAGAAACGAAATTATGCAGGAACAGAAAAGAAACAAAATTTTCTACATACTCGATTTATGCACAAATTTGGACTATAAGGACACTATCTACAATATTACATAATTAAACTAGATGTAACCCTAAAAATTCCATAAAAACCGTTTTTTTTTTTTTTCAAAACAAAACCAATGCCCGGCAACGGCGCCAAAAATTGATAGTCGCGCGAGCGCTACCGATTTTAAAATTTATAATTAACCGCTCGCGATAGATCGTACCTTGCAGGATAGTTCTAAAAGAGGGTATCGTCCGTAAGGGCTATGATGGTTGTTTATCACGCTTCCGAGATTTTCTCTAACTCAACTCATGAAAAGATATATTTTTGGGTTTTTTAAATGTAAATAACAGAAACATAAATGACAGAAATGTAAATGACTTAAATATAAATGACATAAACATAAAGGATAACAGTAAAAGTAGATAGAAACAGATTATATCTAGCATGAATTTTTAGCAAAAGTATAATATGAGCGTGTAAAGGTTGTCAATCCTTACAACAAATTCAACATGAAAATACTACCGAAAGAAAATATAAAGCATTATAATTTTGCACTAGTCACTCACCTAACACCCTACATGTGATATAACTCGTATTCCTTAGTATGCGATATAAGTTCTCTCAATAGCCTACAAAATTTCATAAAATAAGCATAAAGTATCATAGGTTTTTACTCCACTTTTTACTTATTCTAAGTTATTCTAAGTGTGGATTGAGTCGTGGTCCCTAGCATACCCTATCAAACTCACATAAAATTATGTCAAAAGCACCATTGCAAAACCTATGTTTCCTCAATCAAAAACATTGCAAAACCTATGTTTCCTCAATCAAAAACATTGAAAACATTGAATTCATTCAAGACTTCAAAGAATTTCTCATAGGCAAGAAAAAGGTTTTCATCTCAAATGGTATTTCTTGAAGATCAATTATTGGGCTTATACAATCATTATACCATTTGTACAAAATCCTAACTAAATACAATCAACCCATAGCCCTATGGAAAGAATTACATCAAAACCTACAAAAGGTTTTGTTTCTCACAGAGGATTTGGAAATCTCCATAAATTGGAGAAAACCATTTCCTAAGGAGACTAAGAGCTATGAGTTGAGCTTCTATCTACTGTCAAAACACTAAAATATTGAAAACTAAGCTAAAACTTATAAGAAAATGCACTGGACTGAGCTACACAGAACACACACTACCCTCCTTCTTTCTTCTTCTCAGCTGAATTTCTTCTTTATAGAGGAAGAGACTTTGAGATATTATAAAGATCAAGGAAAAATCTTGAGTTTAAATGAGCTGGGACTTATCTAAACTTCACAAGCATTTTTTACCCACAAGACTTCTGAATCTGATCTTTTACATAAAATAGCATTTGTGCGTCTTGAAGTCTTCTTTCCAACACCCCTGACCACGACTCAATCCATATTTAGATTAACTTAGAATAGATGGAAAGAGGAGTGAAAACCTATGATATTTTATGCTTATTTCATGAATTTATGTAGGCTATTGAGAGAATTTATATCGCATGCTAAGGAACATAGGTTTAATCACATGTAGAATGTTAGGTGAGTGGCTTGTGTGCAATTATAATGCTTTATCATTTTCTATTGATAGTATTTTCTTGATGAGTTGTTGTGAGGGTTGACAACCTTTACATGCTCAAAATCATACCTTTGTTTGAGATCCATGCTAGAATTAGTTCGCTTGTAATATAAGGGTTGAGTGAAATCAATTCTCTATACTTCCCCTACTCATTTTTAGTCAATTTGTGTAACTTAGTTTAAGGCTTTTTGTCATTTAGTTTCTTAGTTTTAAAACACATCAATTGTTGTTTATGAGTTAGGTTAGATGTTATTTTAGAAATTTCATTATCACACAACCAAACTCAATCCCTGCGGACGATACCCTCTTTTTAGAGCTATCCTACAAGGGTACGATCTAACGCGAGCGGTTTATATAAATTATAAAGTCGTGCACTCACGCGTATCAATACTCAATGAGGTCAAAAGAAAACCTTAAATAACAAGAACTCCAATCAGTATCGGTTTTTGAGGACTATATTTCTCTTGACTAATCTTAGAGTCAAAATCAACAAACATCAACTACAAAGGAATCTACTAATATCGGTGCTGTCGTGTATGTGAAGAGAAACAAACCTTATTATACTCTTCCATACATGCCCCTTTAAGCTGTTAAATTTACCAACAGCATATATATTCAACTAATAGTGCCAAAGGGTATGTATATTTCAACCAAGTAGCAGGTTCATCCAATGACCATCCTTATCTACTTCACATAATTCCTATATTATATTAAACGTTTAAAGAAATCATATACTTCATCAACCACCCAGCATATAAGTCTCTCAACCTATCAATGCAACTAATAGCAAGGCCGCCCTGCCCCGAAGTGCACACAACTTCATTATCTAACTGTCCCGCAACATAAATTTCACAAACTCCTCATTATACATTGTATAAACTATAAAGGTTAAACACCAAAATACCAACTTTAACACTGCCATGGGCTATTTTAAAATCTAAATTCTGCATAGAACTCAAAATTACACCAAGTACTTAATGACACACAACAACACAGCATGCTGCCTTTCACTGATGTGGGAATCTTATGGTATTCAATGCAGCCAACCCATATACACACACCAAACAAGCATCACCATCATCCGAGAAATTACTTTGCATGCATAAAACCATAACACATCAAGCCATGCAACAGAATTTCCTCAAAACAGTGCTGCCGTGAGCATGGAGACTCCACAACATTCATTTATTCTCATGCTATTACCCTATTAAACCAGGACAACCAGTATATTGAAATTTCTTACTACTCACACTAGAAACATGGTAACACACTCGGTTACTAACACAAAAGTCTGCTAGCATTCCATTCTTATGTATGCCACTCACCCCTTAAGTCTATAGCTTCTTCCAAAACTCATTTCTTGTCATGCATGAACCAAGAAGATGAAAACACATGATACTCTCCCCTTGGAAAGATTCAGTCTACACACAAAGTCACCAAACCTTTTTGTCAACCCCTATATGTTCGGTTAGCATGTCATACACTTTCTTCAACATTCCAGAAATTACAAAGTTTCATTATCAACATGAGACGCATGACAACTAAACATCTGGATAACCTAATTGTTACATGAGAGCAACATCACCAATATAGATCTCACAGTTCAACAAAATTGATTTAGAAACATGTAAGGCAACTAATTTTCAATTTTATCTCCTCACTAACCGAAACTCAGAGAACATTGGCTTCACGGAAAATATTCAACCTCTGGATGGCCGAAAATTGAAAGCAACAAAACTAAATTATAATCTTCTTACACTCAGAATTTTCTTGCTGCCTAGCCTAACAACCAACACAAATGGAGACTTATCTATGACATGTCGAGAAAGGGGTTTCGGTTTCTTATCACAGATTCACACAAATCATATGTATATATGGTTAATCTTCGTCAATTAAAACAAAAGATCCGTAAATCAAACCACCTAGTTTAGTACAGAGCACCAAAAGAAAATCTATGTCCTTCCCTGGAGTTTCCTCAGCAACCAACGGAAGTGAACGGGAAAAACCCAAAGCGAAAATGAAAAAGAGAAAGAAACCCAGTAGAGGGAAAAAAAAAAAACCTTTGGCGAAAATGACGTAAAAGAGGAGGATCTTTTTGGTGTTAGAGACTTGGATGCGATTCCATGACATTAAAAAAATAGCATTCATACAACCAGCAATAACACAAACAACAGCAAATAAAAAAACCCAAATTCAGTACTTCAACAACCACCGAGCTGGCCAAAAGAAACCAACAATTTTGAATCAAACAGAAAAAGCTAGTATCACAGAACCAATTCAACAGACACCAAACATATGCACACCGAAAATGACAAAATCTGCAGAACCACATATCTAGAGCTTTTCAAAAAATCTAAATCTAAGCCTAAATCCGATGAGGTAGCCAGCTAGGCTTCGAGACCGTACCTTCAAAGCCGAAGAGTCCCTAAGATGGAGGAGCTGTGCGGTTTGAAGTTGAGTGAGAAGGAGAAGGTCGAATGTGTCTGGGTTGAGCGTGAAGGAGAAAGTCGGGTGTGCAGGTTGAGCGAGTGTGAGAGGGCAAAATCCGGAAAATTCGAAAATGGTTTTTTTGGAAATAAAAAGGAATCGATTTTTTTTGTTAATTAAAAATGATTTTGGCTTCATCACGATTTTTTTATCGTACTAAATATTGAATGAGAAATTGACCGACTTTTCCAACTTCAACCGAATGTATAAAACTTTTGAGTCATTTTTACATGTGACTTTTTAAATTTTATTAAAAAGATATATAATTCTTTTAATTCCATCATTTTTATTAAAAAGTATGTGTTTTCTTACATGTAAAATTAATACATAATATTTTTATAGATCAAATTAGATGAAGTTCTGTCAATTTAATTTGGGCCCCGTTTGTTTCGACGTAAAATGATTTCCGTTGGAAAATGGTTTCCGGAAAATTGATTTTCAGAAAAATGATTTTCGTCGAAAATATTTTTCAGTGTTTGGCGCGCATGAAAAATCGCAAATATTTTTTTATATTTTCAACCAATCATATTAATCAAAAAAATTTATTTTTTATCACAATTTTTAAAAATTAATATAAATTGTTCCGAAAATGTCTCAGGCGGGTCCCAAAAATGTCCCGGAGAGGTCCCGAAAATGTCCCGAGCGAGTCCCGGGGAGGTCCCGAAAATGTCCCAGGGAGGTCCCGAAAATATCCGGACGGGTCCCGAAAATGTCCCGAGCGAGTCCCGGGGAGGTCCCGAGTGAGTCCCGGGAGGTCCCGAAAATGTCCGGGGGGTCCCGAAAATGTCTCGGGCGGGTCCCGAAAATGTCCAGGGCAGGTCCCAAAAATGTCCCGAGGAGGTCCCGAAAATGTCCCGGGCGGGTCCCGAAAATGTCCCGGGCAGGTCCCGAAAATGTCTCGGGTGAGTCCCGAGCAGGTCTCGAAAATATCCCGGACGGGTCCCGAAAATGTCCCGGGCAGGTCCCGAAAATGTCTCAGGCGGGTCCGGGGAGGTCCAAAAATGTCCCGGACAAGTCTTGAAAATGTCTCGAGTGGGTCCAGGGAGGTCCCGAAAATGTTCCGAGCAGGTCCCGAAAATGTCCCGGGTGGGTCCCAGGCAGGTCCCGAAAATATCCCGGGCGGGTTCCGGGGAGGTCCCGAAAATGTCCAGGGTGGGTCCCCGGCAGGTTCCAAAAATATCCCGAGCGGGTCCCGAAAATGTCCCGGGCAAGTCCCGAAAATGTCCCGAGCGGGTCCCGAAAATTTTTTGGGTTGGTTCCGGCAGGGTCTGGTGGTGTTTTAGCTGTGGTCTACCAATTTGAGAAGGTGACGCTTAAACTCGGAAAATGGTTTACGGTTTTAAAAAGGGGAAACCATTTTACTGAAATTAAAGAAGATTTTTCGGTCAAACTGAAAATGATTTCCATTGACTATTATTTTACGCCCCACCAAACACCAGAAAACACGAAAAATAATTTCTGAAAATTATTTTACGTCGACAAAGTTTCAGATAGAACAAAGAGAGCTAAGATCGAGCGGTATGGCAAGTTTACCTTTAACCTAATTAATTGCCAAAAGTATTAATTTTATAAAAAATTCATGTTCAAGAATATTTGAAAAATAGTAGGCAGGCCGACGCCAAAAAAAAAAAAATTGTCCAGGTAAAATCTAATCCAAGCTTGGAATAACATAATTAGTTGTTACTAAACGGAAGAGCAGGCTTCATCCATGATAAAACATCACATTTATATGATCATATCTATAAAACTTTACATTCCATACCCCTCTCTCTCTCTCTCAGTTTGGCAAGTCACACGCATCTGTTGCAGTTTTTCAGTTCTACTTTCTTCATCAACCATTTAAATCTAGCGCCAAGGTGATTTGACTCGTTCATTTTAAGTTTGTGATTTCGTAGTTCTGAAATTGATTCTTGTATATAATCATCTGTAGCATTTTTTGAGATCTACATTGTTTATCGACCATTTAAATCTGACTCCAAGGTGATGTGACTAATTCATTTTAAGCTTGAGATTTCGTAGTTGTGAAATTGACCATTGTATATAACTTTTGTATCTCTACTGACAAAAGTTATTTCAAAGTTTTTGTGAAAAAAATGAACAAACAAAGTTTTCCCCAATATCACTCCAATACAACAGCAACTCGAGATTCAATATCTACCTTTAATCGAGTTTGGCAACAACAATAGTTACTAGTAGGGCTGTAAATGAGCCTGCTTGATACCTACCCGGTTAAACTCGACCCAAACTCGAACTCGATACTATACAAACCCACTTGTTAATGTATAAACCTGCTCAATTTGTTAGTGATACATATTCGACTCGCTCGACTAAGCTCAATAGGAGCTCGTGAACATAGCTCGTTTAAAGTTCAACCGGATCGGCTCGCCCAACTCGTTTAGGGCTCGCGAGCCTGGCTCATTTAAAGCTCGAATAGACCGGCTTGCCTGGCTCGTTTAACGCTCACAAACTCAGTCAATTTATAATCATATAATAATAATATTCTGAAGCAAATTAACAATATATAAGGAAAAAAAATGGAATTCTAGGTTTACTTATATGAGGTGAATGAGAGGCAATCTGTTGGACTATAACTCGCAAACAAAGTTTCAGATAGAACCAAGAGAGTTAAGATCGAGCGGTATGGTGAGTTTGCCTTTGACCTAGTTAATTGCCAAAAGCATTAATTTTATAAGAAATTCGTGTTCAAGAATATTTGAAAAATAATAGGCAGGTCGACACCCAAATTTTTTTTTTTGTCGTAATGAAATATAATCCAAGCTTGGAATAACATAATTAGTTGTTACCAAATGGGAGAGTAGGCTTCATCCATAAAACTTCACATTCCATACCCCTCTCTCTCTCTCTCAGTTTTGCAAGCCACACGCATCTGTTGCAGTTTTTTAGTTCTACTTTGTTCATCGACCATTTAAATCTAGCGCTAAGGTGATTTGACTCGTTCATTTTAAGCTTGAGATTTTGTAGTTGTGAAATTGATCATTGTATATAATCATCTACAGCATTTTTTGAGATCTACTTTGTTTATCGACGATTTAAATCTAGCTTCAAGGTGATGTGACTAATTCATTTTAAGCTTAAGATTTTGTAGTTGTGAAATTGATCCTTGTATATAATCATTTACAGCATTTTTTTTAGATATATTTTGTTTATCGACCATTTAAATCTAGCACCAAGGTAATGTGACTCATTCATTTTCAGCTTGAGATTTCGTAGTTGTGAAATTAATCTTTGTATATAATTTTTGTATCTCTCCTGACAAAAGTTATTTCAAAGTTTTTGTGAAAACATAAACAAACAAAGTTTCCCCAATATCACTCCGATACAACAGCAACATGAGATTCAGTATCTACCTTTGATCGAGTTTGGCAATAACAACAGTTACTAGTAGGGTTGTAAATGAGCCCGTTTAATACCCGTCTGGTTAAACTCGACACGAACTCGAACTCGGTACTGTATAAACCCACTCGTTACTATACAAACTCGCTCGATTTGTTAGTGATACATACACGACTTGCCAGAATAAGCTCGATAGAGGCTCGCGAGCATAGCTCGTTTAAGGCTCAACTGAATCGGCTCACCCTCTTTTAGGGGTCGTGAGCATGGCTCGTTTAAGGCTCAAATAGACCGGCTTGCCCGACTCGTTTAAGGCTCGCAAACTTAGTCAATTTACAATCATATAATAATAATATTATGAAGCAAATTAACAATATACAAGGAAACAAAATGGAATTCTAGGGTGTACTTACATGAGGAGATTGAGAGGCAATTCGTTGGACTCAAACTCGTAAACAAAGCTTCAGATAAAACCAAAAGAGTTAAGATCGAGCGGTATAACGAGTTTGCCTTTGACCTAATTAATTGCCAAAAGCTTTAATTTTATAAGAAATTCATATTCAAGAATATTTGAAAAATTGTAGACAGGCTGAAGCCCAAAATTGTTTTTTTTGTCCAGGTAAAATGTAATCCAAGCTTGGAATAACATAATTAGTTGTTACTAAATGGGAGAGCAGGCTTCATCCATGATAAAACATCACATTTATATGATCATATCTATAAAACTTTACATTCCATACCCCTCTCTCTCTCTCTCAGTTTGGCAAGCCACACGCATCTGTTGCAGTTTTTCAGTTCTACTTTCTTCATCAACCATTTAAATCTAGCGCCAAGGTGATTTGACTCGTTCATTTTATGCTTGAGATTTCTTAGTTTTGAAATTGATCCGTGTATATAATCATCTGTAGCATTTTTTTTTCAGATCTACTTTGTTTATCCACCATTTAAATCTAGCTCCAAGGTGATGTGTCTCATTCATTTTAAGCTTGAGATTTCGTAGTTGTGAAATTGATCCTTGTATATAATCATTTGCTGCATTTATTTAGATTTACTTTATTTATCGACCATTTAAATCTAGCCTCAAGGTGATGTGACTCATCCATTTTAAGCTTAAGATTTCGTAGTTGTGAAATTAATCTTTGTATATAACTTTTGTATCTCTACTGACAAAAGTTATTTCAAAGTTTTTGTGAAAAAAAATGAACAAACAAAGTTTTCCCCAATATCACTCCAATACAACAGCAACTCGAGATTCAATATCTACCTTTAATCGAGTTTGGCACCAACAATAGTTACTAGTAGGGCTGTAAATGAGCCCGCTTGATACCTACCCGGTTAAACTCGACCCAAACTCGAACTCGATACTATACAAACCCACTTGTTACTGTATAAACCTGCTCAATTTGTTAGTGATACATATTTCACTCGCTCGACTAAGCTCAATAGGAGCTCGTGAACATAGCTCGTTTCGTTTAAGGCTCAACTGAATCGGCTCACCCTCTTTTAGGGTCGTGAGCATGGCTCGTTTAAGGCTCAAATAGACCGCTTGCCCGACTCGTTTAAGGCTCGCAAACTTAGTCAATTTACAATCATATAATAATAATATTATGAAGCAAATTAACAATATACAAGGAAACAAAATGGAATTCTAGGGTGTACTACATGAGGAGATTGAGAGGCAATTCGTTGGACTCAAACTCGTAAACAAAGCTTCAGATAAAAACCAAAAGAGTTAAGATCGAGCGGTATAACGAGTTTGCCTTTGACCTAATTAATTGCCAAAAGCTTTAATTTATAAGAAATTCATATTCAAGAATATTTGAAAAATTGTAGACAGGCTGAAGCCCAAAATTTTTTTTTTTGTCCAGGTAAAATGTAATCCAAGCTTGGAATAACATAATTAGTTGTTACTAAATGGGAGAGCAGGCTTCATCCATGATAAAACATCACATTTATATGATCATATCTATAAAACTTTACATTCCATACCCCTCTCTCTCTCTCTCAGTTTGGCAAGCCACACGCATCTGTTGCAGTTTTTCAGTTCTACTTCTTCATCAACCATTTAAATCTAGCGCCAAGGTGATTTGACTCGTTCATTTTATGCTTGAGATTTCTTAGTTTTGAAATTGATCCGTGTATATAATCATCTGTAGCATTTTTTTTTCAGATCTACTTTGTTTATCCACCATTTAAATCTAGCTCCAAGGTGATGTGTCTCATTCATTTTAAGCTTGAGATTTCGTAGTTGTGAAATTGATCCTTGTATATAATCATTTGCTGCATTTATTTAGATTTACTTTATTTATCGACCATTTAAATCTACCTCAAGGTGATGTGACTCATCCATTTTAAGCTTAAGATTTCGTAGTTGTGAAATTAATCTTTGTATATAACTTTTGTATCTCTACTGACAAAAGTTATTTCAAAGTTTTTGTGAAAAAAAATGAACAAACAAAGTTTTCCCCAATATCACTCCAATACAACAGCAACTCGAGATTCAATATCTACCTTTAATCGAGTTTGGCACCAACAATAGTTACTAGTAGGGCTGTAAATGAGCCCGCTTGATACCTACCCGGTTAAACTCGACCCAAACTCGAACTCGATACTATACAAACCCACTTGTTACTGTATAAACCTGCTCAATTTGTAGTGATACATATTTCACTCGCTCGACTAAGCTCAATAGGAGCTCGTGAACATAGCTCGTTTAAAGCTCAACCGGATCGGCTCGCCCAACTCGTTTAGGGCTCGCGAGCCTGGCTCATTTAAAGCTCGAATAGACCGACTTGCCTGGCTCGTTTAAGGCTCACAAACTCAGTCAATTTATGATCATATAATAATAATATTCTGAAGCAAATTAACAATATATAAGGAAAAAAAATG
>FXXK01002107.1:58494-86611 GCA_900184695.1 Betula pendula
AAATTCTAGGTTTACTTATATGAGGTGAATGAGAGGCAATCCGTTGGACTCTAACTCGTAAACAAAGTTTCAGATAGAACCAAGAGAGTTAAGATCGAGCGGCATGGTGAGTTTGCCTTTGACCTAGTTAATTGCCAAAAGCATTAATTTTATAAGAAATTCGTGTTCAAGAATATTTGAAAAATAATAGGCAGGTCGACACCAAAATTTTTTTTTTTGTCGTGACGAAATATAATCCAAGCTTGGAATAACATAATTAGTTGTTACCAATTGGGAGAGTAGGCTTCATCCATAAAACTTCACATTCCATACCCCTCTCCCTCTCTCTCTCAGTTTGGCAAGCCACACGCATCTGTTGCAATTTTTTAGTTCTACTTTGTTCATCGACCATTTAAATCTAGCGCCCAGGTGATTTGACTCGTTCATTTTAAGCTTGAGATTTTGTAGTTGTGAAATTGATCCTTGTATATAATCATCTACAGCATTTTTTGAGATCTACTTTGTTTATCGACGATTTAAATCTAACTTCAAGGTGATGTGACTAATTCATTTTAAGCTTAAGATTTTGTAGTTGTGAAATTGATCCTTGTATATAATCATTTACAGCATTTTTTTTAGATATACTTTGTTTATCGACCATTTAAATCTAGCACCAAGGTAATGTGACTCATTCATTTTCAGCTTGAGATTTCGTAGTTGTGAAATTAATCTTTGTATATAATTTTTGTATCTCTGCTGACAAAAGTTATTTCAAAGTTTTTGTGAAAAAATAAACAAACAAAGTTTTTCCAATATCACTCCAATACAACAGCAACATGAGATTCAGTATCTACCTTTGATCGAGTTTGGCAATAACAACAGTTACTAGTAGGGCTGTAAATGAGCCCGTTTAATACCCGCCTGGTTAAACTCGACCCGAACTCGAACTCGGTACTGTACAAACCCACTCATTACTATACAAACTCGCTCGATTTGTTAGTGATACATACACGACTTGCCCGACTAACCTCGATAGAGGCTCGCGAGCATAGCTCGTTCAAGGCTCAACTGAATCGGCTCACCCACTTTTAGGGCTCGTGAGCCTGGCTCGTTTAAGGCTCAAATAGACCGGCTTGCCCGACTCATTTAAGGCTCGCGAACTTAGTCAATTTATGATCATATAATGATAATATTATGAAGCAAATTAACAATATACAAGGAAACAAAATGGAATTCTAGGGTGTACTTTCATGAGGAGATTGAGAGGCAATTCGTTGGACTCAAACTCGTAAACAAAGCTTCAGATAGAACCAAGAGAGTTAAGATCGAGCGGTATAACGAGTTTGCCTTTGACCTAATTAATTGCCAAAAGCTTTAATTTTATATGAAATTCATGTTCAAGAATATTTGAAAAATTGTAGACAGGCTGAAGCCCAAAATTTTTTTTTTGTCCAGGTAAAATGTAATCCAAGCTTGGAATAACATAATTAGTCGTTATTAAACGGGAGAGTAGGCTTCATCCATGATAAAACATCACATTTATATGATCATATCTATAAAACTTTACATTCCATACCCCTCTCTCTCTCTCTCAGTTTGGCAAGCCACACGCATCTGTTGCAGTTTTTCAGTTCTACTTTGTTTATCGACCATTTAAATCTGGCGCCAAGGTGATTTGACTCGTTCATTTTAAGCTTGAGATTTCTTAGTTTTGAAATTGATCCTTGTATATAATCATCTGTAGCATTTTTTTTCAGATCTACTTTGTTTATCCACCATTTAAATCTAGCTCCAAGGTGATGTGTCTCATTCATTTTAAGCTTGAGATTTCGTAGTTGTGAAATTGATCCTTGTATATAATCATTTGCTGCATTTATTTAGATTTACTTTATTTATCGACCATTTAAATCTAGCCTCAAGGTGATGTGACTCATTCATTTTAAGCTTGAGATTTCGTAGTTGTGAAATTAATCTTTGTATATAACTTTTGTATCTCTGCTGACAAAAGTTATTTCAAAGTTTTTGTGAAAAAAATGAACAAACAAAGTTTTCCCCAATATCACTCCAATACAACAGCAACTCGAGATTCAATATCTACCTTTAATCGAGTTTGGCAACAACAATAGTTACTAGTAGGGCTGTAAATGAGCCCGCTTGATACCTACCCGGTTAAACTCGACCCAAACTCGAACTCGATACTATACAAACCCACTTGTTACTGTATAAACCTGCTCAATTTGTTAGTGATACATATTCCACTCGCTCGACTAAGCTCAATAGGAGCTCGTGAACATAGCTCGTTTAAAGCTCAACCGGATCGGCTCGCCCAACTCGTTTAGGGCTCGCGAGCCTGGCTCATTTAAAGCTCGAATAGACCGGCTTGCCTGGCTCGTTTAAGGCTGACAAACTCAGTCAATTTATGATCATATAATAATAATATTCTGAAGCAAATTAACAATATGTAAAGAAAAAAAAAATGGAATTCTAGGTTTACTTATATGAGGTGAATGAGAGGCAATCCGTTAGACTCTAACTCGTAAACAGAGTTTCAGATAGAACCAAGAGAGTTAAGATCGAGCGGTATGGTGAGTTTGCCTTTGACCTAGTTAATTGCCAAAAGCATTAATTTTATAAGAAATTCGTGTTCAAGAATATTTGAAAAATAATAGGCAGGTCGAGACCAAAATTTTTTTTTTTGTCGTGATGAAATATAATCCAAGCTTGGAATAACATAATTAGTTGTTACCAAATGGGAGAGTAGGCTTCATCCATAAAACTTCACATTCCATACCCCTCTCTCTCTCTCTCTCTCTCTCTCAGTTTGGCAAGCTACACGCATCTGTTGCAGTTTTTTAGCTCTACTTTGTTCATCGACCATTTAAATCTAGCGCCAAGGTGATTTGACTCGTTCATTTTAAGCTTGAGATTTTGTAGTTGTGAAATTGATCCTTGTATATAATCATCTGCAGCATTTTTTGAGATCTACTTTGTTTATCGACGATTTAAATTTAGCTTCAAGGTGATGTGACTAATTCATTTTAAGCTTAAGATTTTGTAGTTGTGAAATTGATCCATGTATATAATCATTTACAACATTTTTTTTAGATATACTTTGTTTATCGACCATTTAAATCTAGCACCAAGGTAATGTGACTCATTCATTTTCAGCTTGAGATTTCGTAGTTGTGAAATTAATCTTTGTATATAATTTTTGTATCTCTGCTGACAAAAGTTATTTCAAAGTTTTTGTGAAAACATAAACAAACAAAGTTTCCCCAATATCACTCCAATACAACAGCAACATGGGATTCAGTATCTACCTTTGATCGAGTTTGGCAATAACAACAGTTACTAGTAGGGCTGTAAATGAGCCCGTTTAATACTCGCATGGTTAAACTCGACCCGAACTCGAACTCGATACTCTACAAACCCACTCGTTACTATACAAACTCGCTCGATTTGTTAGTGATACATACACGACTTGCCCGACTAAGCTCGATAGAGGCTCGCGAGCATAGCTCGTTTAAGGCTCAACTAAATCGGCTCACCGTCTTTTAGGGCTCGTGAGCCTGGCTCGTTTAAGGTTCAAATAGACCGGCTTGCCCGACTCTATTAATGCTCGCGAACTTAGTCAATTTATGATCATAAAATAATAATATTATGAAGCAAATTAACAATATACAAGGAAACAAAATGGAATTATAGGGTGTACTTTCATGAGGAGATTGAGAGGCAATTCGTTGGACTCAAACTCGTAAACAAAGCTTCAGATAGAACCAAGAGAGTTAAGATCGAGCGGTATAACGAGTTTGCCTTTGACCTAATTAATTGCCAAAAGCTTTAATTTTATAAGAAATTCATGTTCAAGAATATTTCAAAAATTGTAGACAGGCTGAAGCCCAAAAATTTTTTTTTGTCCAGGTAAAATGTAATCCAAGCTTGGAATAACATAATTAGTCGTTACTAAACGGGAGAGCAGGCTTCATCCATGATAAAACATCACATTTATATGATCATATCTATAAAACTTTACATTCCATACCCCTCTCTCTCTCTCTCAGTTTGGCAAGCACACGCATCTGTTGCAGTTTTTCAGTTCTACTTTGTTCATCGACCATTTAAATCTGGCGCCAAGGTGATTTGACTCGTTCATTTTAAGCTTCAGATTTCTTAGTTTTGAAATTGATCCTTGTATATAATCATCTGTAGCATTGTTTTTTTTCAGATCTACTTTGTTTATCCACCATTTAAATCTAGCTCCAAGGTGATGTGTCTCATTCATTTTAAGCTTGAGATTTCGTAGTTGTGAAATTGATCCTTGTATATAATCATTTGCTGCATTTATTTAGATTTACTTTATTTATCGACCATTTAAATCTAGCATCAAGGTGATGTGACTCATTCATTTTAAGCTTGAGATTTCGTAGTTGTGAAATTAATCTTTGTATATAACTTTTGTATCTCTACTAACAAAAGTTATTTCAAAGTTTTTGTGAAAAAAATGAACAAACAAAGTTTTTTCCAATATCACTCCAATACAACAGCAACTCGAGATTCAATATCTACCTTTAATCGAGTTTGGCAACAACAATAGTTACTAGTAGGGCTGTAAATGAGCCCGCTTGATACCTATCCGGTTAAACTCGACCCAAACTCGAACTCGATACTATACAAACCCACTTGTTACTGTATAAACCTGCTCAATTTGTTAGTGATACATATTCGACTTGCTCGACTAAGCTCAATAGGAGCTCGTGAACATAGCTCGTTCAAAGCTCAACCGGATCGGCTCGCCCAACTCGTTTAGGGCTCGCGAGCCTGGCTCATTTAAAGCTCGAATAGACCGGATTGCCTGGCTCGTTTAAGGCTCACAACTCAATCAATTTATGATCATATAATAATAATATTCTGAAGCAAATTAACAATATATAAGGAAAAAAAATGGAATCTAGGTTTACTTATATGAGGTGAATGAAAGGCAATCCGTTGGACTCTAACTCGTAAACAAAGTTTCATATAGAACCAAGAGAGTTAAGATCGAGCGGTATGGTGAGTTTGCCTTTGACCTAGTTAATTGCCAAAAGCATTAATTTTATAAGAAATTCGTGTTCAAGAATATTTGAAAAATAATAGGCAGGTCGACACCAAAATTTTTTTTTTTTGTCGTGATGAAATATAATCCAAGCTTGGAATAACATAATTAGTTGTTACCAAATAGGAGAGTAGGGTTCATCCATAAAACTTCACATTCCATACCCCTCTCTCTCTCTCTCTCAGTTTGGCAAGCCACACGCATCTGTTGCAGTTTTTTAGTTCTACTTTGTTCATCGACCATTTAAATCTAGCGCCAAGGTGATTTGACTCGTTCATTTTAAGCTTGAGATTTTGTAGTTGTGAAATTGATCCTTGTATATAATCATCTGCAGCATTTTTTGAGATCTACTTTGTTTATCGACGATTTAAATCTAGCTTCAAGGTGATGTGACTAATTCATTTTAAGCTTAAGATTTTGTAGTTGTGAAATTGATCCTTGTATATAATCATTTACAGCATTTTTTTTAGATATACTTTGTTTATCGACCATTTAAATCTAGCACCAAGGTAATGTGACTCATTCATTTTCAGCTTGAGATTTCGTAGTTGTGAAATTAATCTTTGTATATAATTTTTGTATCTCTGCTGACAAAAGTTATTTCAAAGTTTTTGTGAAAACATAAACAAACAAAGTTCCCCAATATCACTCCAATACAACAGCAACATGGGATTCAGTATCTACCTTTGATCGAGTTTGGCAATAACAACAGTTACTAGTAGGGCTGTAAATGAGCCCGTTTAATACTCGCCTGGTTAAACTCGACCCGAACTCGAACTCGGTACTGTACAAACCCACTCGTTATTATACAAACTCGCTCAATTTGTTAGTGATACATACACGACTTGCCCGACTAAGCTCGATAGAGGCTCGCGAGCATAGCTCGTTTAAGGCTCAACTGAATCGGCTCACCCTCTTTTAGGGCTCGTGAGCCTGGCTCGTTTAAGGCTCAAATAGACCGGCTTGCCCGACTCGTTTAAGGCTCGCGAACTTAGTCAATTTATGATCATATAATAATAATATTATGAAGCAAATTAACAATATACAAGGAAACAAAATGGAATTCTAGGGTGTACTTACATGAGGAGATTGAGAGGCAATTCGTTGGACTCAAACTCGTAAACAAAGCTTCAGATAGAACCAAGAGAGTTAAGATCGAGCGGTATAACGAGTTTGCCTTTGACCTAATTAATTGCCAAAAGCTTTAATTTTATAAGAAATTCATATTCAAGAATATTTGAAAAATTGTAGACAGGCTGAAGCCCAAATTTTTTTTTTTGTCCAGGTAAAATGTAATCCAAGCTTGGAATAACTGAATTAGTCGTTACTAAACGGGAGAGCAGGCTTCATCCATGATAAAACATCACATTTATAGGATCATATCTATAAAACTTTACATTCCATACCCCTCTCTCTCTCTCTCAGTTTGGCAAGCCACACGCATCTGTTGCAGTTTTTCAGTTCTACTTTGTTCATCGACCATTTAAATCTGGCGCCAAGGTGATTTGACTCGTTCATTTTAAGTTTGAGATTTCTTAGTTTTGAAATTGATCATTGTATATAATCATCTGTAGCATTTTTTTTTTTTCAGATCTACTTTGTTTATCCACCATTTAAATCTAGCTCCAAGGTGATGTGTCTCATTCCTTTTAAGCTTGAGATTTCGTAGTTGTGAAATTGATCCTTGTATATAATCATTTGCTGCATTTATTTAGATTTACTTTATTTATCGACCATTTAAATCTAGCCTCAAGGTGATGTGACTCATTCATTTTAAGCTTGAGATTTCGTAGTTGTGAAATTAATCTTTGAATATAATTTTTGTATCTCTGTTGATATAAATTATTTCAAAGTTTTTGTGAAAAACATGAACAAACAAAGTTTTCCCAATATCACTGCATTACAACAGCATGACAAGATTTAGTATCTGCCTTTAATCGAGTTTGGCAACAACAACAGTTACTAGTAGGGCTGTAAATCAGCCCACTTGTTCACGAGCCCGTTTGATACTCGCCTGGTTAAATTCGACCCGAACTTGAACTCGGTACTGTACAATCTCACTCGTTACTGTACAAACCCGCTCGATTTGTTAGTGATACATACCTGACTCGCCCGTCGAAGCTCGATAGGGGCTCGCGAGCATAGCTCGTTTAAGATTCAATTGGATCTGCTCTCCCGACTCTTTTAGGGCTCGTGAGCCTAGCTTGTTTAAGGCTCAAATAGACTGGTTTGCCCGATTCGTTTAAGGCTCACAAACTCAATCAATTTATAATTATATAATAATAATATTATGTGATCACAAATCATTATATAATTTATATGATATGCTAAATATATAATGAGTTCACAAATCATGCTAAATTGCTAAGTATATAATGATCATAAATTATTATATGATCATGCTAAATATATAATGATCGATTGATCATAAGATACTTAGCATAAGTTGTGATCTCACCTAAGTATTATCGTTAGATATTTGATCATACTTATGAGTTTTGATTATTATCATTAATTGATTATCATTATATTATATACTTATCATTATCATTATCATATAATTTAAATTCTTTAAAATTGTACTTATGCCATATAATTATATAAACACTAGATTAAATGATAATATGAATAAGATAAAACTTTGTTAGGTTTAATCATTATAATTTATATTATTGATTCATTATCATTAGATATTTAACAATATCCTTATCATATGATCTAAGTTATCTAACATTGTGTTTATGCCATATAATTATATAAACACTAGATCAAATGATAATATGAATAAAATAAAACTTTGTTAAGTTTAATCATTATAATTTATATCACTGATTCATTATCATTATATATTTATTCATTATCATGATCATATGATTTAACTTATCTAACATTGTACTTATACTATATAATTATATAAACATTAAATCAAATGATAATACGAATAAGATAAAACTTTATTAGATTTAATCATTATAATTTATATCATTAATTCATTATCATTAAATACTTAGCAATATCATTATCATATGATCTAAGTTATCTAACATTATGCTTATGCCACATAATTATATAAACACTAGATCAAATGATAAATGATAATAGGAATAAGATAAAACTTTATTAGGTTTAATCATTATAATTTATATCATTGATTCATTATCATTATCGTATAATCTAAGTTATCAAACATTATACTTATACCATATAATTATATAAATACTAGATCAAATGATAATATGAATAAGATAAAATTTTGTTAGGTTTAATCATTATAATTTATATCATTGATTCATTATCATTAGATACTTAGCAATATCATTATCATATGATTTAAGTTATCTAACATTGTGCTTATGCCATATAATAATATAAACACTAGATCAAATGATAAATGATAACATGAATAAGATGAAACTTTGTTATGTTTAATCATTATATTTATATCATTGATTCATTATCATTATATACTTATCATAACTATTAATTAATATATTAATATTAATTAACTAACATAGTATCTTTAGCATAATAGCATATAAGTTAGTTAATATTCTTATGTATATATTAATAAAAATATGTATCTATCTATATTGATCATTTAATTAATATATAATAACTTAGTATTACTAAATTAATAAGCAACTTAATTAATATAGGTTAAAAGTAGTTTGAAGTTTGTCATTTGTGGCGACCCGATTTCATAACACATATTTTTTTTTGAAATGAAACCACATCATCACAGTGGCGTACATGCATATAAGCCATCATTATCTCATAATATGAGTATATCAAATTAGAGTAATTATTGCAAGCAGAAGTTAAATAAACAACATTGTGAGAGTAACATGATATAAGAAGCTGATGTAAACTATATATAACAAATCTACAATGTAAGTACTATACATAAAAAACGGCTATCAAAAGAGCTACATATGGCTTAGTCAAAATACATCAACCTGTTTACATTTACACATATTAATATACAACAAAAGTTAGACTAAACATGAATCTATGCAAAATACCAACGGGCGTACGTTGCCATCAGTCATAATAACCCAAATATGCAACCACTGGGTCATCATCCTGATCCAGTGTACCTACATCAACAATATCATCTGAGGCGATCATGAAGTTAACTACATTCGCCCAGGCGAATATATGAGTCTTTGGTGTCAGTGGTATAAGAAATCATTAAGTTTTCACAATGAGCCAATCCTTTATTTTCTATATAGTTTACAATAACAACAACATTTGGTTTATAAAAGTCTATCATAAAAACATGATATAACTGATAAAGTAAACATCGTAGTCATGAAATAGTTTGGAACATATTACTTAGCCATGAATATATACAAGCACTCTATATTATGTCTGGTCACACATACATATAAACACGTATATACATAACTTTTATACGTATGTCTTTGTTACAAAGTTGCTCCTGTATTCCGATCAATTTTGTCACGTTCAATAGGAGTGTCATATAGGCTACCTCAGAGCTGCTCATGTATTTCATTCATTTTTGTCACGTTCAACATGAGTGTCATATGGGCTACCACATAACTGCTCAAGTATTTCGTTCAATTTTGTCACAATCAACATGAGTGTCATATGGTTAAGTCATATTCATGAAAACATCATATGCAAACTAGTTGTAAACGTATACATAAATTCTTTTCTATTGAGAATCTTATACATACCAATACATTTAGTATGAAATTTCATAAAACATAATACATATAGATTCTCATGTCATAAACGTACTATGCATGCTTTCACATTTATACATTTCATAACATAACTTTAAACTTTCATCAAAGCTAATCACCCTTTCATTGTCATCTAGTACATTCATGCTCATGCTTATAAAATAGTTCATTTTTCTTTCTTTCATGATCATGCATCGGTTCACATCATTACATAAATCATATTTGTGGCGACCCGATTTCATAACATACACACACACACACACACACACACACACACATATGTAAAGCCTACATCATCAATTCATAATTTGAGCATATCATATCAGAGTTAATAATATATACTTAGCAGAAATAAATAACATAACATGTGAGAGAAACATAATTTGGAGGTGACATAAACTATATATAACAGTTTTACAATATACATGTTATACATCAAAAGAAGGCTATAAAAAATGTCATATACGGCATAGCCAAAGTATATCAATCTGTTCTACATATACAACACCTTAATGTACAACAAAAGCTAGACTATTGTAATAGTCTATACAAAAATACCCAATGGGCGTACATCTCACTCAGACATGATATCCCAAATAAGCAGCCACTGAATCTTTATCAAGATTCGTTGTATCTGTAACAATAGCATCATCTATGCAACCATAGAGATCATCTATGATTACATAAGGAAAGGAAGAAAGAAATGGTGAATCAATAGTTCATAAAAAATGAAAACTCCCTTGAGGGTTTTCACATTGAGTCAAATTTTTACTTATGCAATTGTTCACAATAATAGTTACTCAACGTCATAAAAACATTATTTCATTATTCAAACTTGGTGTAGCTGATGAAGTAAACCACACATTCATAAAGCCTTTTGAATTCTTATATATAGCTGTGAACGTATGCATATGCTCTAAAATACGTTTGGATGCATATACATATAAACCTATTTAATGCATAACTTGTACATAATAAAATTCCACAAAACATCATATGCAAACTAGTTGTAAACATATACATAAGTTCTTTTCTATGAAGACTCTTATGTATACCAATACATCTAGCATGAAATACCTCTTAAACCAATACACATAAATTAATAACAATGCAATGCATGCTTTAATCTTTCACTTTCATCTTTACTTTTGTAATGTGTACAACATGTTTAACGGACTTAGTCCAAGCAACTGCACACATCGGCCTTAGGGACAACTCCCTAGCCTCACGCATAACGGGCTCAGACCTAGCATTTGTGCGTAGTGAGCCCAGCCCTAGTACTTTTCATAATTTTCATCATAATGGGGCCCAACCCTCTTCTTTAACTTTCATTCTTATGGGTCTGGCCCTATTCTTTATTTCTTTAGTATTAGCCCATATTCATGCTCACACATCAATGTACATGCCCATGTCTATATACATTCAAATCTCAACATAACATCATTTCTCAACAATCATGTCTTAATAATTGAAATCAAATCATTTTTCAATTATCACAAACCAACAACATCAAAATATTAAAGTAATCAATAATCATAGTTTCTCTTTCATATCTCAATACTTTCAAAATCACAACATCAATATCAATTATATCACATCAAATACTTCATAAAACTTTGAAAGTATTAAATAATAGGGGAAAATGCATTTTACCCCCCCAAAAGTATACTCACTTTTGTAATTTCGCCTCTAAAGTTTAAAAAGTGACAATGTACCCCCTCAAAGTTTCAATAATTTTTAATGTTGCCACTCCGTCACTCTCAACCGTCTTTCACTGACGGAATTAAGGGCATTTTGGTCTTTTCCCAATATATATATATATTAAAAATAAATTAGAAATAAAAAAAAAAAAGAAAAGGAAATTTGGGGTGGCCGTAGCCACCCCATTGGTTATTTGGGGTGGCCGGCACCCCATTTTGCCTTTGGGGGTGGGCGAACCACCCCCATGGGCCGGAATGGTGGTGGCGAGCACCCCTATGGCCCGTGGGGGTGTCGAACCACCCCCAAATGCCCAAATGGGGGTGGCCGAAACCACCCCCAATGGGTTTGGGGTAGCTCGGCCACCCGATTTGGCCACAGAGGTGGCCGAACCACCCATCTGGCCGGAATGGGGGTGGTTCGACCACCCCCAAGGGCCAAATGGGGGTGGCCGAAACACCCCCAATGGGTTTGGGGGTGGCTCGGGCCACCCCGATTGGCCACGGGGGCGGTTCAGGGGTGGCCGAACCTCCCCATATGGCGGGAATGGTGTGGCGAGCCACCCCCATGGCCCATGGGGGTGGTTCGACCACCCCCAAGGGCCCAAATGGGGGTGGCCGAAACACCCCCAATGGGTTTGGGGGTGGCTTGGGCCACCCCGATTGGCCACGGGGGCGGTTCGGGGGTGGCCGAACCACCATATGGACGGAATGGGGTGGTTGAACCACCCCCAAGGGCCCAAATGGGGGTGGCTCGGGCCACCCCGATTGGCCACGGGGTGGCCGAACCACCCCCATATGGCGGAATGGGGTGGCGAGCCACCCCATGGCCCATGGGGGTGGTTCGACCACCCCAAGGGCCCAAATGGGGGGGCGAAACCACCCCCAATGGGTTTGGGGTGGCTCGGGCCACCCCGATTGGCCACGGGGGCGGTTCGGGGGTGCCGAACCACCCCCATATGGCCGGAATGGGGGTGGCGAGCCACCCCATGGCCCATGGGGTGGTTCGGCCACCCCAAGGGCCCAAATGGGGGTGGCCGACCACCCCCAAATGGCCAATGGGGTGGTTACGGCCATCCAGTTTTTTTTTCTTTTTTTTTTTTTTAAATTTTTAATTTGATCAGGGGCATTTTAATCATTTTCACCCCTAAAACTCCCCACGTGCCGCGCACGTGATCTAAATCCGTCAAAGATGAAGAAAAAACTTGACGGAGTGGCGACATTGAGAATTTTTGGAACTTTGAGGTGGTACATTGTCACTTTTTAAACTTTGGAGGCGGAATTACAAAAGTGAGTATACTTTGGGGGGGTAAAATGCATTTTTCCCCAAATAATAATAAATCATTCTCAAACAACATATGATTGGCTTGATCTTATCATAGATTTAAACATTCGTTAAAAGCATTAAAATTCTATTCTTTCTCAACTTGTTTAGTATTTATAAAACTTCTAAAATCATTTATAAAATCATTTAAAACATAAAACATATTTCGTCCTCAATGAGTAAAGATTATTTACCTCAATCCTTTAATGCTATATTTGAACACCAACTAAGAGCCTGTTTGGGATTGCGGTGAAAAATCGAGCTTTTGGATATAGAGCCTTTGTTTGTGAGCTTTTGTCAAAAGTGCTACTACTGAAAAGCTGTTTACCTATTTGGTAACTGCATGTCTTAAGTACCTTTTTGATGTTATTGGTGTTTGGTAACAAAACTAAAAAAGTGCTTGTAGTTGCAAAAATGACAATAAAGGACATGCTTTTTTTTTTTTTTTTTGTTATTCCATTTTTTAGCAATTTTTTAATTTAAAAATGGTTAATGTGATCTTTTTTCATTTTTTAATTGTTTAATTTCATACTTTTAACTTAGATGTCCAACATTTTGCCTTTTTGTACCTTAAAATATTGTCCATAATAGGTTCTAAGCTATAAATAAACTTTCAATACAAAACCAAAACAATAATAAAAAGAAAGAAAGAAACACAACATGAATATGCAATAATAAAAACCAAACATCATTTAAATAACAAAACGTCAAAATATTGAACGCATAAAAAATAACAACATTCAAATAAATCCTTACAACATTTTAAAATTTTTATAAAAAAATAGCATAAAAAGAAAAAGAAAAAAGAACATCAACGGGTTATAAGTAGATTAGCAATACGATCACGCTTAATATTCATATAATTTTCATTGGATGTCTCTAATTATTGTATGATTGACTCGTCTTGTGCTTCATCATCTTCAATGTTTTCAGTGGGTAGCAAATCCTTATCATCATCATATGGTTGGAACTTAGCATTCTTCACTGCATGCTTCCTAATGAATTTATGAAGCTTTCTCATAGACAAGATAAAAAATTCACCATAAATGAGTCTAAACATGAAAACCGATTTACAAGAGTTTTTTACAATCCTCTAAACTATACAATCATCACACATATGCAAAGAATCCTAAGGAGAAATGCAATCAAACCATTGTTACTTGGAAAGGGCTATATCAACACCTTATGGAGAAGTTTAACTACTCATAGAGCTGGAATTCTTCTTTGATGAAGAGAAATCCATCCCCATGAGCATATGGAGCTACTGATTGAGCTCCCCTTGATGTTCAAACTTCCCCTTAGCTACTGCCTTCTCAGACCCAATCGTGCACCACAACTCTCTCTCCTATCCTCTTTGTGTTCTGCCGAGAGTGACCTAAAAAGAGAGAGTGAGTCTCTTTTCTTTCAATCCCAAGACAAGGCATGAGTGAGAGAGGAAATTAAGGAGGTATGATGTGTTTTTCAGAGCCCATGCTTCCCCCATAATATACAGACAACGTCCACTGAATAGTCCATGCTTTATACTTTATAATTTCTTTACTTTTTCTTGCAGGTGCGCACATCAGTTTTTGCTAGACATGAGGGTGCTCGAGCCCCCTAAAATGGCGTTCGAGTGCACCTTATATGCTTCAGATATGGCTTAATGATATTTTCCTCTCTGAGTCCTCTTTTCAACGCACTTGACCTTGCTT
The DNA here is from genome assembly GCA_900184695.1 of Betula pendula. Classification (NCBI taxonomy): domain Eukaryota; kingdom Viridiplantae; phylum Streptophyta; class Magnoliopsida; order Fagales; family Betulaceae; genus Betula; species Betula pendula. The sequence continues at coordinate 72,987 of FXXK01002107.1, forward strand.
TAATCTGAGTTTTAAGCTAAAAGTTATGGCCAAAATAGTGCACAAAGATCAAATGTTCAGTGACTTTACAACAGTTAATGTGTTTTAAGTCTAAGTTGATGGAATTGCTTGCATTTACACCATAGAACCTCAAAACACTGAATAATACAAAAACAACACAAAACGTTATATTACAATGAAACTAAGGCACTAACACATGCGAGTTAAGTAGCTTGAATGCGTAACATTCGGTGCTTATCAAAAAGTATCGAACGTTTGATGTTCACACTGACACATTCTGAGCATTGTGCAGGCTTTGCAGAGAACGTTATTGTGCTTTTCAAGATCGAACGTTTGATAATGATAATTGAACGTTTGATGGTCACATTTTCTAAATAAAATGCTATTTAAATGTATATAAATGACATAGTGTTTTTAATCAAATTTTTTATCAAATACTATGAAAAATAGCTTTTAAATATTTTGAGGCATTACAGGTTCGGTTGGAGGATGTTCTCCGAATAATTTTTCAGAAGCTAGAACTGGTTTGGCTTGGTAGGATGTAGCACGCTAGTGGAGACCCCTACTATGAGATGATAGATTTAATTTACGAGCTTTATGTAGCGCATGAGGATCATTGATTTTGTTATGGATGTTATGTTTAGGATTTGGGTTGTCATCCTTATGTTATTTTGATGACTAGTCTTTTGACCATATTTTGGAGACATCAGTATTTATGGTATTTATAATATTATAATTATGTTTCTTTTGTTATTCTGATATTTTTTTTATTATAAGTATTAGTTACTATCTCTATTCTTTATGTATCTAAGTTACAACAACACCAATAATAATAAGAAGAAGAAAGAGACACTAAATCTGCATGAGTTCTTTTAACTAAAGAGTTTTTGTAGCCAAAATATAGAGATAAAAATCCATCAAGTCATTTATTTTTTTTAAAAAAAAAGGAAAAAGAAAAGAAAAGAAAAGGTATAAGGTATTCAAGTACTTCTAGAAGGTGCCCGGTAAGGGAAAAAAAGAAAAAGAAAAAGGCACTTGTTTATCAAAGAAGCAATGGAACTTAATTTGTTGTTACAATCTTAATTTGTTGTTTATATTAGAACGTAATTGAGTAATAAAATGTGTTGGGCACCTTACGAATTGAAATAATTAATTTCCAAATATTTTTCCAATCATCATCCTTAATTTATGAGTCCAAGCAAGCAAATTAAAGAAAGCAAGTAAAACACATTACTCCACTCCAAACAAATCGTAAAGCCTCATCTAAATTTCGACGTTGACACTGCTTCTCTAAACCAGGCATGCCACGTACAACTCTCTTTACATACTCCAAACATATCGTAAAGCCTCATCTAAATATTTTTCCTCTGCATACCTATTATAGCATTTAATTATTATTTTCCTGATGTGCCCACTGCCCACACATTACTCATTGTTCATCACATGCCATCTTTTTCCATTCATTCTTTTCACCTAACTATCTCAAATAGATCTCCCATTCTCTAATAGATCTCCCATTCTCTATTTCATTCGGATCAAGAATGAGAATGACTCCCCTATATAACTTTTTCCCCATTTGATTAGAAAAAAAAAAAAATCTCAAATAGATAATTAGGTGAAGATAATTAGAATAATAATAAAAAAAAAAAAACTATCTCAAATAGATAATCAGTAAACTATCTCAAATCTTTCGTATCTGTCATATATGCATGTACTCTTTTTTTTTTCTTGGAAGAAAATATGTGCGAGTGTAATGAAATCTAGATTTTTTTTTTTTTTTTTTTTTTTCCGAATTAGGAAGCTCAAACTTGAAAGTTCTATTTCATAGTTCATCTAATTAAATACTATAAATAATTTAAGTAGTTTGTTGAATTTTCCCATACATCTTATTTGTTATCTTTTTAGTCTTTTCTTCTTGAACTATTAGAAGGTTACTTTTATAATTTTGGTGCAACCGCAAAAAATGGTCAAACAAAAAAATTACCGGTAATTTCACTTAATTTCTTTTGAATTTTTATCATTTTTTTTATTGTTTTTTTAAAGTTAAAATTTTTTTAATTTAGTGTATTGATGAACTTTCAAATTTTTATAATCTTAAGCCTCCCATTAGGGTTGAGGTTAAATAAAATGGTCAAAAAATAAAATGACTTTTATACCATTTGTAAAATTTATAAAATTACCAAATTAACTCAATTAAAGAATTTTTTTTTTTTTTTAAAAAATAAGAATATTTTGAAAATTTTTAAGGCATTCATTAAGATTTATTGAAAAATCATAACAGAAATGTGACATTGCACATTTTTTTAAATTGGATCTACTAAATTACAGATTTTTATACTTTAAAGGGCAATTACAAAATCAATAAAAGTTCAGAAAATTAAATTAAGTTTTCACTTAGAAAAAAAAAAAATAATGATGCACTTTTGTAGTTTCTTGTTTGGCTGCTTGTAAAAAGGTAGGATCATTTCAATGAAGATAAATAGGAATGGCATAACCGGGTAACGACAGCGGCAGTTAGTTGCTTCTCTCTTTTTATTTTTTTAATTATTTTAATTTCTTAATTGGTTATCACAATCGCATGATTCACATGGGGGCAGTTGCGACACCTAGTGGAGCAATTCTGTTCCTTTTTTTTATTTTACTTATTTATTCTTGTCTAATATCTTTAATTTTTTTTTTATTCAACATGTTTAATTTGTTACTTAACAAGAGTATAGTGAATAAAGATTTTGGTTGCTTATCGTCCGGTTTAAGTAGCCAAAATTCTCAAGCACTTAACCGCTGGAAGTTAATTAGTTTTTTCTGAGAAGTATATGAACAATTTTTTTTTTTTTTGTTTAAAAAATGCCTTTCATCAGCTTCGCAGGGTTTTGAGGAACCGTGTGGAGTAAAATGTTTATCTCAAATACAGTTTGTATACTTGATTATCTCTTATCTCATATTCAAATCTCTTACATCAGTACTCAATAGCTTACCTTCTATTTGATTTAAATATTTAACGTATTAAGTCTCATTTATTAAAAGAAAATTTGAGTCAATATGTGAAGAACAATATTAAAGTATTAATTAAATAATTAAATTTCTTTTTTCTTATCAGCTTAAATTTTTAAAATAAACGATGATTTAACATTATTTGCCTAAATTTATTATCAAGGAACTTAAAATCTTTTACATTGTTTTTGTCCAAATCACAATGGAATTCACTATAAAACATTTTAGGTTTCTAGAATTTTTTTTTTTTAATGATTAAAATTTCCTTTAAAGTAGGACCATTTTGCATATTTACGTCTATTAGGCAAACTCCGAACTCGTTCAAAAGTACCCTTCACAACAACGATATTAGGTTTGTAGAATTTTTGAACCACTTAATTTGTACTTTTTCCGGGAAAAACCGACATCATTTTCCTTCACCCAAGAGCATTCTTGACGTTAACTACACGTTACACAGTACCAAAAGCCCGCCAATAAATAAGACGGCTCCCTCCCTTTCATTCTTCAGCAGTCGCCACAAAAATGAGGAGGAAAACAATGGCGTCTCTAAGTTCTTCCTTATTTCCTCTATTTCTCCTCCTGCAGCTCTCAGCAGCTTCAGCTTTAATCCAAGACCAATTCATCCAATGCCTCATTCGTAATTCCGAGATTGCCATTCCACTCCCCACCGCTTTTTTCACCCCAGACAACTCATCCTTCGCAGCCATCCTCGAATCCTCTGCCCAAAACCTCCGGTACCTGCTCCCGTCGGCGCCGAAGCCGCAGTTCATTTTCATGCCGGTGCACGAATCCCACGTCCAAGCCGCCGTTATCTGTTCCAAGCAGCTCAAATTACATCTCAGAGTCCGCAGCGGCGGCCACGACTACGAGGGCCTCTCATACGTGTCCCAAATCGACCCGTCTTTCGTCATCGTTGATCTCGCGAAGATTAGATCCATCAACGTTGATATAAAAGATAACACTGCGTGGGCTCAGGCCGGTGCGACTATCGGTGAAGTTTATTACAGAATTGCTGAGAAGAGTAATACTCATGGCTTCCCGGCCGGGCTTTGCACCAGCTTAGGCGTCGGCGGGCACATTACCGGCGGTGCGTACGGTTCGATGATGAGGAAATATGGGCTTGGTGCTGATAATGTTATTGATGCTCGGATTGTTGATGTGAATGGGAGAATTCTTGACCGGAAAGCCATGGGAGAAGATCTTTTTTGGGCCATTAGAGGTGGGGGAGGTGGAAGCTTTGGAATCATTCTTGGGTGGAAGTTAAAGCTGGTTCCTGTTCCCCCAACCGTCACAGTCTTCACTGTCGGTAATATTAAATCACCACTTAAGTTTATTAATTTTGAGATAATTTCACTTATGGTTTAATTGTCGCTCTTTTTTTCTTTTTTTTGTTTTTATAATGTCTTTAAAAGTTTAAAATTTCTTAATTTAGTGTATTGAATTTTTATTTTATTTTATTTATTTTCAATTTTACCAGTTAGAATTATCTGTTAAATTTTTTAAAATTTTTAAAATATCTCTATTTTTTTTTTTGAAAAAGAATATTTAATTTTTTTCACAGATTTAGATGTGGATATTTTGACAAATTCTGTTAAATTCTAATTAACACTTAAATTCTTGAATTTTTTTTTTCCTAAACAATGATGAGTATTTTAAAAATTTTGACACACTTTCATTATGGAGAATACTGAAAAAAAAAAAAAAATTGAAAGTTCGATACATTTAATTAAGAGATTTTAAATTTTAGAAAAACATGTTAAAATGGATGATAATTGAAGTAAGTAAAATTATTTTTTTTAATTTTTATTCTAACACTTTCTTCATTCATGTATAGGCTCATGAAAATAAGATTTAAACTTATAACATTTGTTATGATAAAATATTAAATTATTATTATAAGGGATGATGAATTTAATAATTTAATTGACTTATTTTTTACAGGTAAGACGTTAGAAGAAGCCGGAACAAAGATCCTCTATAAATGGCAACAAGTTGCCCATAAGCTTGATGAGAATCTGTTCATCAGGGTCATCATTCAATTGGCCAGTACTGGAAGAACAATATCAACTTCATACAATGCTCTGTTTCTTGGTGGCGCCGATCAGCTCCTCCAAGTCATGAACAAAAGCTTCCCGGAGTTGGGTTTGACCCGAAAAGATTGCACCGAAACGAGCTGGATTCAATCGGTGCTTTACATCGCCGGTTACCCAAGCGGAACACCCCCAGAAGTTCTCCTCCTGGGGAAATCCACCTTCAAGAACTATTTCAAAGCGAAATCGGACTTTGTCAAAAAACCCATAACAGAGAAGGCGCTGGAGGGGATGTGGGACAGATTACTGCAAGAAAAGAGCCCTATGATGATATGGAATCCGTACGGGGGAATGATGAGCAAGATTCCAGAGTCTTCAATCCCTTTTCCTCACAGAAACGGGACGTTATTCAAAATCCAGTACTTATCTTTGTGGCAGGATCCTAAGGAGAAGGCGCATCGGCACATGGACTGGATTCGGAGGCTTTACAGATTCATGGCTCCTCATGTTTCGATGCTTCCGAGGGAAGCATACGTGAATTACAGGGATCTGGATTTGGGGATGAACATGGACGACAACGACAGCTTCGCACGGGCAGCTGTTTGGGGCAGCAAATACTTTAAGAATAATTTCAACAGATTGGTAAGAGTGAAGACTGAAGTTGATCCAGGAAACTTTTTCAGGCATGAACAGAGCATCCCACCTCTTCCACATGTAATGTGAAAAAGGCTACAGCTTTGTTGGGGGGTGTAAGGGTATCAAAAGGAATAAGTGAATGCTTAGAAAGTTTAAGTTAAAATCTACTGAGAATAAGAAATTGCCACTATTTCTCTGATTGAATATCCAATGAATTAACCATGTCACTCACCTCCAATATTTTCCCCCAAGACATATTGCTGTGTTTTTGTTAATATGCTGTGGGAGTTTTTTTTTGGGAAAAATATATTATCCTATCGAAGTTTGATCGCTTTTTTAATCTTGTCACTAATGTTTAAAAATTGACAATATACACCACTAATTAAGTATTTGAATTTTACAATGTAGTAAATCCATTAGACAATTCTGTCAAAGAAGACTGAATATTCCAAAAAAGTTATTGGCAATTTGGCACGTGCGGCATTTTTTATTAGAGAAGACGTAATTGTCTAATAAATGAGCTACATTGCAAAATTCAGAAACTTTATAGAGTACATTGCCAGTTTTTAAATATTTGAGACAAGATTGAAAAAAATGTCAAACTTTGGATGGTTAAATATATATTTTTTTAAAAAGTATTCTAATATGATATAAAGGTGAAAACTATTTTTGAGCCTGTTTGGCAAAGGTATGGGGTTTCACTATTCATGGGTTTTGTTAAACCTAAAAAAAAGATTCCCATTTTTTATATCACATCAACCACTTTTTAACAACTTTTTTTTTTTTTTCATTTTTTATTACTATTAAAATAAAAAATCACTAAAAAACAAAAATTTTCACATTTTCATATAAAAAATTTATAACATTTCTCTTACTTTATATCACATCAAAAGTCAACAACCCACCAACCCCAACCCATAACCTTTGCCAAACATATCCTTTGTGTTTTAAGTTGTTTGTTAATATTTTTGTTTTGAGAAGAGAAAACACAGAAAACAAAAAGTTTAAGGTGTTTGGACAACTGTTTTCAAAATAGTTTTCATATATTTGACAGTTCTACATATTTTTGTTTTTAATTTTCTGTTTTTTTTTTTTCAACAATTGAGTTTCATATAAGACAAATGAACATTAGATGCATGCTATGGCCACCTCAACCAGCAAAACTAGTGCACATCTAACTTGCAGAAAGTATTAATAAATGAAAATTTAGGGGACGGCAGTCACCTGATTAAACATCCAATTTAAGCCAACTGCAGCTGTACACTATTCTTTGAAGCACTATTGAGCCAGTCGAGATTATAAATTTTGTCCAAATTCTCAATAATTGTTGCAAAATTACTTCTCCTAGCTTTAACCGAGAAAATCTCTCCATTGGAGCTTATGTTAACATGATTGTTTACCAATGTGGTAGAATTTTACAGGAAAAAAGAAGGTGAATTGAAAGAAATTGGGCCAGTACATAATACCAACTCATTCTATATTTTGGCCTTAAAATGATGACAGATGATTTTTCACACTACTGTTCACGGTGGTGTGTTTTTAATTTTTCTATTTTTTACAAGTTGTTGTAAATAGTGGCTGGAACAGGGAACCCCATCAACCTGTTTTGCATAAAAATTAACAGACAAATTTCCCACTCTTTCAAACCATCAATCCCTACAACCGAACCAATGCTTAAAAGACATTTAGTGCTGGCAGGAAAGAAATAGAGACCAAAGAAGTTGAGGGAATCAAGATTACAAATATCACTGTCGGTATCCCGAATGTTGTCCGTATTCATAGGAATGTTGGACTCGAAGTCGCCTCCACCTACAAATCATACATTCAATAAATTAGTATAGAAATTCTATGTTATATACATCTCACATGCTATTAGGAATCTCTATACACATGCACGAAAATATGAATATGGTAAATATGGTGAAAATATGGAGTAAGATCTCACCAAAATCCATCTGGAGTAAAATATGACAGTTAGCTTTGGAGTAACAAAGTCCATCTGATGGAGAAAGATCTCACCAAAATGACAAATTATAGATTCTTTCAACATATTAAATTATCAACGTAAATCTCGCATTCTCAATACTCCAGTTAGAGTAATTTGGGACTTTTTTCAGCATAACTGAAAAACCTTATGTTAAGCTATGTAGAGCATGGTTTGTGTTTGACTCGATTTGCACCCGACCTGGTATGACAAAAGAAGGGCTACGATTTAAATGAGATTTTTTCTGAGGCTTAGTCCATGGAGCGGAGGCTTGGGTCGATGATTTTTTACTAGCCCGTTTTTGGATTTTCGACCTAGTTGAGGGTTTTTAAATAGCCGTTCTGTAGTAGGATTTTATATGCGCGTTTTGACGCCTCCTTTGTATTGTTTTATGAAAATAGTGAAACGTTACCGCAACACAGTGAATGTAGCCCCTAAGGGTGAACCACTTAAATTTATGTGTCTTGCAATTGTTTTTTGTTTGTGTTTTTCTTTCTCTTTTGCATCTCACGGAATTTGAGAAATTGGTGATTTTTTCCAACAACTTATTGGATTAGATCATTATGAACACACATGCAAAATTGCACACACAGGTGAATGTCACAGAAAACTTCAATGTTGCCAGCAAAACAGAAAACCTACTTCAAAACCATACAATCTACCCACCTTTGTTGACATGTGAATATAAAGCTTAAAAGATATCAGAATGGGAACCATACAATTTATACTCTAGCTGTAGACACTACAAAAAAAAGTGTTATTCTTGACGGTTTTAAAAACCATCTAGAAAAAAAAATTTAATGATGGTTTTTTAAAAACCATCGGTAAATAAATTTTTTTCCTAATGGTTTTTAAAAACTATAAGTAAAAAAAAAATCACGACGGTTTATTTTAAAACCTTCGTGAAATTTTTTGACGGTTTGATCTCAAACCGTCTGGAAATTTACATTTCCTGACGGTTTGAGACCAAACCGTCAAGAGCCTTGGGTTATGCGCGTTTGAGACCCACGCCCCCTAGCTTACTCTCTCCTCCATTTTTCTCTCACTTTCAGATCGGCCTTCTCCTTTCTCAATCCATTCTCTCACGGCCTAGCAACGACCCGTCGTTCCACCACACCCATGCCGCTGCCAGCTGCCGTTCTGCCCAAGCCCACGCCGCCATTCTACCCACACCCACACTGTTGTTCTGCCCATACCCACGCCCACGCATTTTGAGGTAATCTCGTCTCTCTCTCTTAGGGTTTGGTTCCAAACTTACCTAGATGCATCCATGGACAAGGGATTGACGGTTTTTTTTTTTTTCTTTTCTAGTTTTGGTCTGGGGGTGTTGTTTCCCCAGATTTTGTGTCCTTTGTTGTTGCTTAGTTGGTGTTGTTCAGTTGTAATATTCTTTTGTTGAATGAAAGTTTCTGCTTATTCATAATTATAAAAACATAAAGGATGAGGTTTGCTCTGCTTATTAGAACTCTAGGAGATTCTTTAGGCTTTAAGTAAAGGATAAGGGGTTTGCTCTTCTCCATTTCTAAAATTGTAATGGATTTCTTCCATTACTTTTAATTGCCGTTGAAAATGAAAATTTGGAGTCTATCACATCATAGATTCTTAAATGTATGTGTACTGTACTAGAAATCACATTGAATTAATAAATTTTTCTATTTGATTTGGAGAACACTCTTAGAGTTTTTTTTAAAAAAATAAAATTGTAAATGGTTCTTGGCTATTAAAAAATTGAGCAAACTTGATTTTAGTTTAAATAAGAGAATTCACCTACCGGAAACCTACCAAATAGTTGGTCTTGCTAGTCATTTTGTGCAGTATGATGAAATATAGATGTAAATTAATTTACTAAATGACCTATTTCTTATTACTTATGAAATGTCGCATGAATATGGATAGAAACATTTGATAAATATTATAGAGGCATGCAATGTTGGTTACACATTTTTTTTTTTAAAATTTTTTGTTACACTTAAAATTATTGTCTTTGTTTGTCATTAATTGTTTTCACATTGGTCAATAAACATTTCTGAATACTTTCTGTGTACATTGAGTCTTTTTTTTTTTTGGTTGAAAGAAATTAAGTGTGGCTAAATTATATATTAAGAACTCATTTATATTCATCTAATTATGTTTAAATATTAAGTTTCTGTAAATGGATCTGTTTTTAGCTAATCTAGTATACCTAAAAGTGCTTGGGAAAATTTTGATTTAACAGGGCCAAAAAAAAAAAAATAAAGAGGGAGAGAAAGGAAACTATTTTAACGAACTGATCATATATATATTGTTGGGGATTGGGCCTGAAACTACAGTTGGGCCCACACCTGATTCTCTTGCAGCGGAGCCCACGCAGGTCCAGCTCAAGTCCACTCCTCCACCGAACCTGAACATGAGGTTCGGCTGGTGCGCCATGGGATCCTGCCGAACCCATGGGTCCGGTTCCGTATATGGAATTCTGCCGAACCCCGGGTTCTGCTCCTGTCTACAGGAACCTGGCCCGACTTTTAAGGCTCGGCTCCCATACAAGAAAGTTAACGATCTTCATGAAGAAGGGACAAGCTCCATCATGGCGAGCATTTATGATCGCCGACCTCGATCATTGCGCTCGCGAGTTCCCGATGCTTACAAAGCCCACTAAGACATGGCTGATGTGACAATCGGACAGGAATTAACATACCGTGGACCACTACGCTTATGGCACGTGGAACAACATTTAATGGCCGTTATAGGCATTAACAACTAAAGGGAAGTCCAGGGGCCCACCGAAGGGCTTCATTAAATGGGCCTCGGGATGACTGCCACTATATAAGGAGGGAGATGGGTTCGGCAAGAGGTACGTACAATCATAATACAGAAAATTACTCTAAGTCTTTCTCTCAAAGAAAGAGCTGACTTAGGCATCGGAGCTATCCCCCGCCGGCAACCCCCGGCAAGCTCTTGTGTCTAACACATTCTCTGTTCTCAGGTGACCTGCGCAGCCGGAGTTGGAAACTGTCTCAACAGTTTGGCGCCGTCTGTGGGAACGTTGTTGTTCTTACTACAAAACTGACTCGACTGCGATGGGTATTGAAGAAACTTCACAAGCATCCCCAGGCCACCGCGGGGGGGCAGCCAGGCAACCGTGCCTTTATTCCAGAAACCCTCGCCTAGACAAGGGAAATCCGTCGCCGTCCCAGTCCTCCGGCGGCGGGAGCCGGTTCCCTAACACCAGAAGCCAAGATGCAGCAAATGGCCGAAGAGATAAGACTCTTAAGCGCATGAATGCATTCCCTCGTACGCCAACTCTGCCCCAGTCCACATGGCAGAGTGCACGTAGAGGGGCAAGCGTTCTCTGAAACGGACTCTGATGAGCCCAGCGCCGACGAAGAAGAGTATGTGCATGTTGAAGACTCGCGAGGTGAAAGACCGCCGCGATGGAAGTCGTCAGGGCGGAGGCGAGAGTCAGCACACGCAGGGGGGCAACCAACGCCTCCCCCCAAGGATCCAACGAAGGCCAGGCAAGCGCGCGCAACATCGTCGTCACCGGCAAAATGAGCGACGTACTGGAGATGGTGCACACGGGCGTCGCCTGAACTTCGACGGGGAGAAGCCGTCGCGACCCTGAACGGGGACGCTTCCAGGTTAACCCCCCCGCCTCCGCATGAAGACATGCATGCCTAATTAGGGGCTTAGAAGCCAAATACGACGCAGCACTTCTCGACATGGGAAGGAGGCAGTCTGCGGTCGACTCGATTATCCAACAGGCCCGTTCGGTTTCCACACCGCGCATAATGAGTCATCCAGTCCCGCGCCGGTTCAAGGTCCCTCCTGTTAAATCCTATGACGGAACGGGTGATCTTGTAGGCCACTTGAAGTCATATAAGGCTCACATTGACTTACATGCGACGACGACCGAGATAGCCCTGCCGCCGCTTTCCCCCTCACCTTGGAGGGAAGTGCCCAAGAGTGGTTTGGGGGATTGCCATCCAGCTCCATTGATAGTTTCGAAGACTTGGCAAAAACCTTCCTCACACAGTTTCTAACGTCGAAAAGGCGCAAGAACACGTTGCAATTCATGTTGGCTCTGAAGCAGGGGGAGAACGAACCCCTCAAAGACTACCTCCAAGAGGTTCAATAAGGAGAGAGTTGAAGCGGAAGACATGTCCGAAAGCGTAGTTTTGACTGCCGCTATAAACGGACTCTGGCACAGGAGACCTTTCGTCCTAGAGCTCGCTAAGAAGACTCCCACAACCCTGCGGGAGTTCATGGAGAAAGCTGAAGAATTCATCAACCGGAGGAGATGATGAGGATGTACGCAGAAAGGGACTCGAAGCCCAAAGAACAGGCTAAGAAGAAAGAGTTCAGCAGAGGAGAAGGGGCCTCCAGTCGTGGAAAGAGTTCAAAGAAGGGTGAGAAGTTGCCCCGATAAGAAAAAGCCCGTAGCTGAGCGGGATTATAATTTTACTCACTGAACATCGACGGTAGCGGAGATATACGACGCTTGTCAAAGCGATCTAAGACCAGCGAAGAAAGATGCATGCCCCCCGCAGAAAAACGCGACATGCCGTAAATACTGTGACTATCACCAGGATCATGGCCACGAGACGGAGGAGTGCGTGTCACTCCGGTGGGAAATAGAAAGAATGACAAAGGAGGGAAGTTGGCTCGGTTTGTAGCGGCCAATAAGCCCACCAAATATGACAAGCCGTACGCGGAACGGCCTCCTCCATGACAACGAGGACCGCTCGCGTCGCGACCTATCGCCGGCCAAGCACCCCCGTCAAGCATAGAAGGCGTGATGAAGAGCACAGGGCCGGGTAGCGAAGCGAGACATCGCCGCGCGGACAGTGAGGCGGAGCGCCACAACGATCGGAAATGTTCGTCGGCGAGCAGGATCTGAGAGACGCCGGAGCCCCATCGGTGAGATTCATACTATTGCCGGTGGCTTCGCGGCCGGCGGCTCGTCCAGTTCTAGCAGGCGGGCTTACGCCAGGAGACTGTCCTCCGAAGAAATATTCTCTTGTTGAACGGCCTTCGAAAGCTCGCGCGGCTAGAGCACGAAGCGTCACATTCTCGTCCCGAAGATGAAGAGGGGTTTCCTACCCCACGATGATGCACTGGTGATCACCCTACTGATAGGGAACTTTAATATCCATCGTGTCTTGGTGGACCAACGGAAGTTCGGCCGATATCTTATTCCTCCCCGCCTTCAAGAAAATGGAGATTGAGCAGGAGAGACTGATCCCGGCTCCCACTCCCTTAGTGGGCTTTTACAAGGGAGAAAGTCCTCCCAGTTGGGACGATCTCCCTCCCCGCTTACAGCAGGGACGCGGCCCCTAGGGAGAAAACCGTGATGACAGACTTCTTGGTAGTTGACAGACCATCGGCTTACAAACGCCATTATCATTGGAGGCCGACCCTGAACAAGTTAATGGCTGTCACGTCCACCCCAATCACCTGAAGATGAAGTTCCCTACCAACCCATGGAGTGGGGATGGTGAAGGGAAACCAGAAAGGAGGCTAGGCAGTGCTATAAATCTGACTCTTAAAGAGCCTCGAGCCAGAGAAACCCTTCCCGTATACTACGGGATAAGTGGAGGAAGGCACGGTCCAAAGAGCAGAGCCGAACGAAGACCTTATAGAAGTGGCAGTCGGAGGTTCGGACAGCACCGTAAAGATCGGTCGCAGTTACCGGAGGGATTGAAAACCGACCTCCGTCGGAGTTTTTAAAGAAAAAATGTCGACGTGTTTGCGTGGTCACATGAAGACATGCTAGGCATCGACCCAGCCATAATTTCTCAATCGGTTGAACATCGACCCCACCACGAAGCCAGTCAAGCAAAAGAAAAGGAATTTCGCCCCCTGAGCGGAACAGGGCCATAGCCGAAGAAGTAGATAAACTGATGGAGGCAGATTTCATCAGGGAAGTCCCACTACCCGAGTGGCTGGCAAATGTGGTGATGGTCAAGAAGACCACGGGGAAATGGAGGATGTGCGTAGATTTCACG
>FXXK01002108.1:0-15998 GCA_900184695.1 Betula pendula
AAGAGATTAGTCATCATTTGGGGTTTTGGTGGAGAAATCTGAATTCTCTAATCTAAAGCTAACGTTTTATTAAGGGAGTTAAGAAGAAAAAAGTTTTGCCCAAAAACCCAAGGAGTGACTGTAATCTTCAAGTTAAGTAGTTCTGCTTTGAATTTAAATTTTAAAATAGTATAGTTCTTCACTGTTCTTCTTAAAGTTTGTTCTTGATTTAAAGAACTTTTTTATTTTCGCCAGTGCAGATCATGTTTTTGCACTAATTTCCCAATATGTTAATACATACTCATTTAACGAGTGTCCAAATCCAATTTATTCAATTTTTATGTTTTATATTTTTCCTAAATGCTACTTTTTTCAAGTTATTGCTTTTGAAGATATCAAGCAGAAGTCCTAAACAAAATCTCTAGTTAGAAATACAAAATCCTTTCGCCTAGTAGACCACACCACCCTCAATCAAAATTGTGGCCAATTCCATCGCTAGCTACACCATGTCCTTATTTCTCCTCCCAAGTCCCCTTGCTTGACTTAGCCTAAACCATTAAATTTGTCCAGGGTTTAGAAACCTGAAAAATCAATCACCCTGTTAGCCTGGAAGCATATTTCACAACCCAAAACCCCTTGGTTGGCTGGGTATTAGAATCTATGGAATTGTTCACAATAAGGCCCCCTTGGTGCGCTTTGTGGTATTAGACTTTATGGGCTTAAAATTCCAACATAGACGGATACATTTATGGTTTTTAATCTCGACTATCAATAAATAATGGATCATTTGGGCAACAAGGAACAACTGATTAATGGTGCCAATATTGAAGTGACAGGAAGGAACATGCCATTTTCCCACATCATTTCAAAAAAAAAAAAAATGTCATTTTGCACGTCTATGGGGCATATTGATTTTTCATCCACTGTACTAACAACATATTTTTCTATTTTATTTTATTTTATTTTATTTTTATTTTTTCACTTACAACATTGAATTGTCACCCTTTTTACTATATCCACTCAAAGTTTAAACATCTCAATTTTATGTTTCAAGCTTTAAGCAGGTATTATTGGCAAACACTGTTAGAATCCTTACCATGTATTTTTTTTTTCTTTCCTAAAAAAAATGAGGGATTTTTAAAGAATTTTTTTATATTAATCTGTTACGATTTTTTTTCAATTAAAAGAAATTTGAAATTCAATACACTAAATTAGAGGCTTTAAACTTTGTAAGGACATTGTAAAAGGTAAACATTTAGTGCCTAAGTGGAAATATTTTTTATTTTTATTTTTTTCTCTCAGCTTTTGACAAGATATGGAATAACTATTTCCAACCTTGCAACGTGGGTTTCCCCACTTTGAATAGAACTGGGCTTTCATTCAACGCCCGTCACCTTCCCAGTGAGATAACTCTCCAATATCCAGACAAGTGTTGCATCAATCCATACCTTAAATCCAACTTCTGCAACAATAATTGCTGTCTAAACTTTCTTTCGTCTTCATCTCAAATTCTTGCAATCGAATTTATCCAATTGTTAGTCAAAGGTTATAAACTTCACTGAATTATTTTATAATTTTTTATGTTTGGCCCAACTATTAAATGAAGAAACCCTAACTCAATTAGAATCACCCGAAGTTAGTGTAATCTTTTTCATTTTTCTTTTTTTTTGGCTCTTTTGATATCGAGAAAAACTCAGAACACACGATAATCCCAAACACTCAACTTAGGTGGTGTCCTATAGGTGGTGATGGCTCAATGACATAAAAAATATCAAGAGTGGTTGAATATTTAATTAGGGGATGAGAGCTTAACTCCCCATATAAGAATTTTTTAATTTTATTAATTTAGTCGTTTTGATCTACTAATACCCTGATATAGCTAGATCAAGTTATTATCATTCGAACTTAAAAAAAGTGAATACGATACTATCATCTAGCCCTTCCTTTTGCACCCAAAAAAATAAGTGTTATAAGTCACAACTCATAGTAAAATAGTTAGGGTTATCTCCTCTGGCATACCCGTTTTGAATTTCAAAAAGAAAGAGGGCCGTGCTAATCAGCATAATTAACAAAACAGCAAGCAAGGGCATAATTCCCACTTCGACCAGCATAATCCCACCATCTCGTAATTAATTCCAAGATGAGGGCAAAATCGTTCACACATGATCCTCCAGCTCCACGCCTCTTCCATTTCTTTAAGGAATCAAGATTCCTTTATAATATAATTGTAGATGTCAAGAACTACAGTAACGCCCACGCTTGCCAGCTTAGCCCGTGAAATTCGCTATCTGGCGTAAGAAAGAAGGGAATGCAGAGGACTTTACTGGCTCTGGCCAGTAAAGTCACTCCGATGCTAAAAGTCAGGGGAAATTCTCCAGTGAGTGATAAGTAAGAGAAAGATGGATCCTAGGAATAGGAGTGATACCTTGGGATTTTTATATGGATTGGAAGGAGGGGAAGAGGAAACGTATTGAGAATGGCTATCGTTCCATAAACGGTCCCCTTTAATCTTCTTTTCTACTGCTGTGGACCGTTATGGGGGGGAGGGACCATTCATTGTTCAGGAGTCAGACTTTAGTGGTGAACGGTCTCCTGTGGGGCCTTTCATACGTCTAGAAGGATCCAGGGAGTTCAGGAGGGGGCTGGGTACTTGGATTAGGCCCCGACTGGGGCCGACTGGGGGCCTACCGTTTGCAAGGGCCGGGGGGGGGGGGGAGGTGCGCGGTATTACCTGGGCCTTCTGTTTTGGGCGGGTCTTACTATTTTTGTGAGGGCCATTTTATATGGGGCCGACGGGGTACAGTTCACACCAATAGTAGTTGTTGAGGACCCGTGGGTCGTATGTTCGTTCTGGTATTTTTTTTTTATCAGTGGCCCTAACAGGAGTCCCCCAATTTCTTGGACCATTTGAAAGATTTGTCTAAGGGACTTTCTGATGACCGTGATCGGAACTGCTTAGAACCTTGCTGTTTATGACAATGTGGTCGTAATCCCGCCTTTGGTGTTATCAGGGCCCTAACAGGAGTCCCCAATTCCTTGGAGCCTGTTTGAAAAAGTCGTCTAAGGGAATTCTTGGTTTCGCTACAGGAGGTCTCCCCAATTCCGTTGGACTCAAAAAGAAGAAAATGGGGGCAGGGAAGTATATGGCGGGAGGGGGCCTAATGCTCGTGGGCCCCGCTGGCTGGGCCGTTGCAGGGAAAGCGTGGGCGAACGGGATTGAGAAAGCCCCGTGGGGGGGAAGGGGAAAGGCGGTGTATATCGTGGCGATTGGGGAAGCCCTACGAGGTGGACAGCGTGGAGAGGAAAGAGGGGCCGGCGAAAATAACGCGATGATGAAGTGCTGAATGTTACACATTCAAGCCCCTAACTCACATATGTTAATCTCTTAGTTCATTAATATATGATAGTTTTGTGTTGTTTTTTGTGTTTTTCCCATTTTTTTTTTTATTTTATAGGTTTTGGAAGAAAAGAGTCAATTCTATCAACTCGGGCTCCAAAACTCATGAACTGTGAAAAGTTGCTGAAAATCTGACCTTTGTGGCCTATTTTGGCATAAGCTCTTAGCTCAAAATCGATTAAGGCAAGGTCCCAAGTGCGTTGGAAGAGGACTCAGAGAGGAACAAATAACAAGCAAACCCTAAAGCAGATAAGGTTCGCTGACCCGACTTATCAAGATGGCTCGAGCGACTTGCGCGGTGAACAGTAACGTCGGCAGGACCGATTTGAAAAATCCTAACCTACTCCAACTCGATTTTGGACTTCCTAAGGGTGCACGAATTTTGACTAGGGTTTTCCTAAACTCTAATAAAACATACTCCCTAAGTCTCCAAAACAATTACACAAGCTTGAAGGAGAAGAATCAAAAGGCTTTCAAAGAAGGGTTTTTCTTATTCTTTTGTTTCTTTTTAGTTTATCTTTTTATTTTCTTAGGGGATGATTTTCATCCAAATTATGCTGTAGCTGGACTGTCAGTTTAAGGGCTCGATTGAAGCGCCTAATATTCTGCTTTAAGGTTCAATTTGTCTTGCTACAATTCATATTTTGATGCTTAACTTGATTATTTTCGGTTTTCTTGAATCCTCACATGTATGTGTTGATTATCATATGCTTGTGGTATGGATATGTTAATTTAGGTCAATTTGGATGGCGAGTCCTGGGCCTAAATAGAGTAACAAAAGAACCCATCACAGGTTCTTGATTAATCAAACATGGAAAACCGGAGTAGATACCATGCTCAGGCTCCTGTGTTTGTCGATCTCCCATAGTTTTATGCTTTCTTGAAGAACACTTAGTAGATGCCATGCTAAATCCTTTGAGAAGAGAAGAGTTAGAGTAGATGCCATGCCTAACTCGTTGCTAGGGAGATCAATAGCCTAAGGAGTAGATGCCATGCCCTTAGTTGGCAAACAATTGAGTACCATGATATGGTTGTAGCATTGTGCATATTGTTTACCTTATTTGAGTATGATAGTGGTGGATATCGAAGCCTAGGCCCTTTATCTTATTATTTCAATTCAATCATTTATTTCGTTCCATTCAACAATATCTTTTTAGGAATTGCTTTTTAAACATAGTTTACCAATCCTCGTGGGAATGATCTCGTATTTGCCATCTATACTATCGTTTTGATCTTGTGCACTTGCGAGTAAAACGTGCATTTATTCGCCTATTTATTTACGTGGATATTTGTACAACATGCGACGGCTATAAATGGTGCTGTGAGGGGAGGCGAAGCGGTTACCGAATAAGCATTTGTGGGACGGTTGAGGGCGGAGGTGTGTCAGTGTAAGCGGAGGAACGACGTATCGAAGAAAGCTGCTGTGTGATGGCACCCGCCGAGGTAGTGAAGAATGTGGATGGGGAGACAGAAGATCTGGCGGCGCTAAGGGTGGAATATGGAATTCCGAGAACGGTGGTGCTGCGAACGCCAGAGGGGGTTGGGGAGTTGGGGAGTCTGGTGGTGGAGGATGGGATTGCGCTGGCGGAGGACCAGTTGCGTGCAGGGTTGCGATTGCCGTTTCCGACTGTGGTGAGGGAGGTGTTGCGGCGGCTATCACTGGCTCATGCACAGCTTACGCCATCAGCGTATATGATATTGTACGCAGTGGCTGTAATGTGGCCAGAGCTGTTCAAGGAAGAGGGTCGCCCATTGCTGACGGCGGACGAGTTTTTGTATATGTATCATCCGCAGAAGTGTCCAAAAAATGCGTGGGCGTTCCGGTCAAGATGTAGCATGGGGTCGCTGGTGGAATTAACGAAGGCGCAAACCAACTGGAGAGAGTGGAGGAAGAGGGTGATTGTAGTGGCGGGTGAGGGGTGGGAGTGTTTTGAAGAGGAGAAACGAGAGGGAGTCGTGCCGTGGCCCGTACTCCGAGTGTGGGGGGAGCCGTCAGACGAAGCCAGGAAATGCCCTGAGTTACACGGGGTATATTTGAACAGGGTGAAGGCGGCGGTGACGTGGGCAAGGGCCCCCGAGACAAGGCGAAACCATTGGAACGATCCGGAGTGGATCTTGCAGCCGCGGCATCTGGAGGGCTCGCTATCCTATCGGGGAATGGATAATGTGGCGGGGGGGAGAGGGTGTCGAGGTCCGGACTGCTGATGCTAGCGCCGAATNCCGTCAGACGAAGCCAGGAAATGCCCTGAGTTACACGGGGTATATTTGAACAGGGTGAAGGCGGCGGTGACGTGGGCAAGGGCCCCCGAGACAAGGCGAAACCATTGGAACGATCCGGAGTGGATCTTGCAGCCGCGGCATCTGGAGGGCTCGCTATCCTATCGGGGAATGGATAATGTGGCGGGGGGGAGAGGGTGTCGAGGTCCGGACTGCTGATGCTAGCGCCGAATGGGCCGTTCTTTCCGGAGACGAAGGTGGGACCGCCATCGAATGTGCGAGGTATGGGCAAGAGCGAAGCGAGCAGTGAATGCTCTGGGCTTCAGCGAGTGGGTCGCAGTGGCGGTGAGGGGCGAAAAAGAGCAAAGGTAGAAGACGCGGCCACAACGGTGGCGAGTGCGAGTGGAGCTCGCCGAAAAAGTGAGAGGATAAAAGGAAAGTGTTCTGCGGGCGTTCCTGGTACCAAGGCAGGCTCGACGGCCGGGGCGGATGCTGAGGATCCGATTCCTTTGTCGGACGAGGAGGTTGTAGACACAGGGCGGGGCGGCGTGAGTAGTGAACGAAGGGGAAGAAGGGCGCCCTCGGAATTAGGGGTGGAAAAGAGGGGCCGGCCGTCGGGGGTGTGTGCTGCCGAGACAGACATACGGTCGCTGACGATTGCGGAGATAGAGCAGCTGGTGGCGAGACTTCAGACAGAAGTACGGGCACGTGATATAGAGATTGCCGAGTTGAAGGGGCGGGAGGAAGTGGTCGTCCGTGGGCGGGCCGAGGCGTTCCAAGAAGGCCGGGAGTTGGGACGCCTGGAAGGGGAAGGGCGTTGCTTGGACCGAGTGTCGATGCAGCTGGCGAAGCGCCGAGTGGCGAATCGGCGGGAGACGGTTCGTGTTGTACATGCGGCGGAGGGTAAGTATGAAGGTCGTGGTGCGTCTCCTTCCGGCAGGAATGCGATGGAGACGCCGGGTGGCGAACAGCAACAAGATGAGGCAACGAGTGGCGAGGAGTAGCCAG
Organism: Betula pendula; assembly: GCA_900184695.1. NCBI lineage: Eukaryota > Viridiplantae > Streptophyta > Magnoliopsida > Fagales > Betulaceae > Betula > Betula pendula. Next base: position 6,602 of record FXXK01002108.1, read on the forward strand.
GGAAAAATATGTACTAGGACTTGTGCTGTGTAAACTAATTGCTCTGTAAACTTCAAATGTAATGAGAAGGAGGTTAAGCTATGCTTTGTCATGGTAGAACTATGTGGGATGATTGTGGCATGTGTGGGCTGTTTTGTTTTATATATATTTTTTTATAGATATACATTGGTTAAAGGATTGCTGGTGATTATGGGGCTTGTGTTGCCAAATGATAATGACATTTCAAAGGGGACAAAGGGTAAGGGAAAACGAGGCGTCCGTGATGGAGGTCAAATCAATCAAACGGCTTAAGTGGGAAGGGAGGGGGTTTTGACACGTGGCGACTAATGGCGGGGTTAGCATGGGGGAAACAACTTAGTACGAAGAAGGCGAGAAAAAAGGTGGCGGATCGTAAAGGGGAGAGACAAATGGGAACGGGGATGAGACACGTGCTTCGTGCGTAGTGGTTCGAATATGACGGGAGCCAATTCGGTACGGAAGGAAAATAAAGGTCGCGACGTGTCACGAGTGTGATGGGGCACATTCTTCGAGGAGGATATCAAGCGTCTCGTCGTTTGGATTCTACTTAAGCGCGGCGACGTGATGAAGGGACAGGCATTTCTGCATTGATGCGCGTTGAGCAAGAACTTGAGTTGCGTGAGGAAGAAAACAGGATGACGAGTCAGACCGAAGCTGCCGGTAATAGTGGAGGTTCCTCCGCCGCAACGGGCGGAGGGGGTTTGCCGGACAGAGCCCTATCGGGTGGGGCAGAGGCCGATATGGTGGAGGATGGGTCTGGATGGGTTTCGGTGGTGGAGGAAGGGTCGTTGGACACGATACGGGAGTATTTCAAGATTCCGGCCACGGTGGTGCTGAGGGTTCCGGTGCCCGGAGAAGAGGCCGTAGCTCGGTCGGGGAACGACGAGGTGTGTTTGACTGCCCAGATATTGGCCGCTGGGTTGAAGTTTCCAGTATTACGCCTTGTGCGTGAAGTATTAGACCATATAAATCTGGCGCCGGCGCAACTCCAACCTAATGGGTTTCGGATGATCATTGCGAGTGCCCTAATGTGGTCGGAGTTTTTTAAGGCCGAGGGGCGGCCACGGTTAACATTGGAAGAGTTTTGGTATATGTACAAACAGGAGAAGAGGCGGGATGGGGCATGGAACCTGCACTCCCAGATTCCGAGCCGGAAGCTAGTGGATTTGCCAGGGCGGGTGTCGAGTTTGAAGGGTGTAGAGACCAAGTTCTTCTTTGTGTCCGGGGTTGGGTGGGAACACCCCAGGGACGAGGAACGGCATGGAGCCGGTCCCGTGAGACTTCGACGTTGTTGGGGGTAAGCCTTCGGCGGAAAGCGGCAACGAATTGCCGTTGACGAAACGTCAACTGGAGAGGTTGAAGAGGATACTTGCCTGGGCGCAAGGCGAAGAAGCTAGAAAGAATTTGTGGAACAACGTTGACTGGCTGTTGCAGGATGTACATTTCGAGGAGGCACTAGGTTACCCCGGGGTAAGCTCGTTAACGAACGGAGGTGGGAAGATTACATGCCGTGGAGGGAGAGCTGGCGGTTGCAAGACGGGAGATATTAATGGCGCGGGCGACTGGAGAGGAGTTGCCTTTGGTACGTGAGGAGTTAGCCAAAACGAAGAGGGAACTTGCAATGGCACAGACCGCCGGCGAGGAGTTGGCATCGGTGCATGAGGAGCTGGCCAAAGTTCGGAAGGAACTTGCAGTGGTACGCATTGCGGCTGAGGAGATGCCGTCGGTGCGTGAGGAGCTAACCAGGGCGAAGGAGGAGTTAACCAAGGCGAAGGAGGAGCTGGTCGCTGCGTCCGAGGCGGTTGATGGACTAAGGGTTGAACGAGATAGGGCGGTTGAAGACTTGGGTGTTATGCGTAGCAGACGCAGGATGACAAAGATGAAGTTTCGATATGTGCGTCGTGTGTGTCGGCAGGCGCGCCAGATTGAGGAGGACCTGGAAGTTCGCCTGCATTCGACCAAGGAGGAAGCCAAGCACTACCGCAAGCAATTACGTAGGATTCCTCGGGGTAGGGATGTTTGCTGGGCTCATGGGTATCGGTGGGGTTTCTATACGATGCAGAGGCTGGCTTTGGGGACGAGAGGTCGGGTCGACTTGTCTTTGTTGAAATGGGACGAGCAGCAACCTCCGGCACGGGCCATTGCAGGTAGGGACCGGTTGTTTAGGGAGGAGTGCCCTACAGCGTTCGAGGCTGAATGATGTGTGGTGTGGCTGATGGTCATATTTTTGTAATCTTTGCACCGATGTAATTCAAAAAATGAAATGAAACAGGGGTTCTTTTTTGTTGGGCTTGAGAATTCTGTTTGTGTAATTGTGACTGATGCGGTGTGCAGCATGTCTAGTTGTTAGGGACATAAGATGCCTTGGTGTACACGGGGCTTCATGTGGACTACCGAGGAGCCAGTAAAAGGCGAGGTCGTAGGATGCCCCGGAAGGAGAGGTCTTACGCGGCGGCCGCCAGTAGCATGCCTAGTCACCGAGGTCTCATGATGCCTCTGAAGGAGAGGTCTTACACGGCCTTGGTGCTTAGGTCTTTGGGTTGGGTCCTCGGAGCGAATTACCGAGGAGCCGGCTAAAGGCGGGTCTTAGGATGCCTCGGTGGTGAGGTCTTACACCGGCCGCCGCCAGTAGCGTGCCTAGTCACCAGGTCTCAAGATGCCTCGGAAAAGAGAGTCTTACACGGCCTTGGTGGATAGGTCTTTGGGTTGGGTCCTCGGAGCGAATTACCGAGGAGCCGGCTAAAGGCGGGGTCTTAGGATGCCTCGGATGGTGAGGTCTTACACGGCCGCCGCCAGTAGCGTGCCTAGTCACCAGGGTCTCAAGATGCCTCGGAAGGAGAGGTCTTACACGGCCTTGGTGGTTAGGTCTTTGGGTTGGGTCCTCGGAGCGAATTACCGAGGAGCCGGCTAAAGGCGGGGTCTTAGGATGCCTCGGACGGTGAGGTCTTACACGGCCGCCGCCTAGTAGCGTGCCTAGTCACCGGGGTCTCAAGATGCCTCGGAAGGAGAGGTCTTACACGGCCTCGGTGACTAAAGCCGGTGGGCGAACTGGGTTCGGCCGGTGTATATTATTGGTGAGGCTTGTCTGCTTGCGTTGTGAGACACTTGTTTGAAAGAAAACAACTCATTGATAGTATGATTTAAAACAGCGATATAGGGTTCATTATAGAGTAATGAACATAAGTAAACAACAGACAGAAATAGAAAATTTAAAAAAAGAAAACTCTAGAGAATTACTGGAAAAAGCGCCGAAGGTGCTCAGCGTTCCAGGGGTGTGGGAGGCGTTTGCCATCGGTCGTCATTAGGTGATAGACTCCCGGCCGATGGCAATCAACAACCTGATATGGACCCTCCCAGTTGGGTGCGAGCTTCCCGTCGGCCGGGTTCTTGATTAACACTTTCTTCAAGACCAGGTCCCCAATGCTGAAGGCCCGGCTTTTCACGTGCTTGTTAATGTACTTTTCCTGCCGCCGTTGATATGCTGCTGCGTGCACCGCGGCCGTGGCCCGTTTTTCGTCAATGAGATCGAGGCTTTCGCGTAAGCTTTTGTCGTTTTCCTCGATGTCAAGATTTGCCACCCTGTGGGAGAGGATGCCGATTTCGACAGGGATGACGGCCTCGCAGTCGAAGGCGAGCGCAAACGGCGTTTCGCCGGTTGGAGTTCGAGTGGTGGTCCTGTAAGCCCAAAGGACGCCGGGGAGTTCGTCCGGCCAAGATCCCTTGTGGGAATCCAGTTTCTTCTCAATCATCTTGAAGATTGTCTTGTTAGTCGCTTCGACCTGTCCGTTGGCCTGAGGGTGGGCCGGGGAGGAATAGTGATTGTTGATTTTCCATTCGGCACACCACTTCCTGAATGCATTGCAATCGAATTGTTTTCCATTGTCGGTGATGATGACACGGGGAACACCAAACCGGCAAACTATCGAACACCAGAGGAACTTTTCAATTGCTTTCTCAGTGATGGAAACCAGTGGTTGGGCCTCGACCCATTTTGTAAAGTAATCGACAGCCACGATCGTGAATTTGACCCCACCTTTTCCCTTGGGGAGGGGGCCGACTATATCAACACCCCACTGAGCAAAAGGCCAAGGGGCGGAAAGTGAAGTAAGCTCTTGAGGAGGCTGGTGGGGGACGTTGGAATACTCCTGGCATGGGCGACACTTCTTGACCAATTCGGCCGCGTCCTCCGTCATGGTTGGCCAATAGTAACCGGCGCGTAGGATTTTTTTTGCGAGCATCCGCGCTCCGGAATGATTGCCGCAAACGCCTTTGTGAACTTCGCGGAGAATATAGTTGCCTTGATCCGTGGATACGCACCGTAGCAAGGGATGGATATAGCTTCGTTTGTACAAGACATCATTAATGATAGTAAATTTTGCAGCTCGGTGTCGCACCTTTTTGGCCTCGGTTCGGTCTACGGGTAATGTGCCCGTTAATAGGAATTCCGTCTCGGGTTTGGCCCACGCGATCTCATCAAGATTGATTTGATTGACCTCGCCCACACCTTTGGTAATGGAAGAAGTATGAAGTAGGCGTACCGGAATCTTCCCTTCGGTGAGACTACCCTCAGGTGCGGTGGCAAGGCGAGCGAGTTGGTCAGCCCTACTGTTCAGATTTCTTGGGATGTGGATAACTTCGTACTTCTTGAATAGATCTTTAAGCGCCCAAGCCTTTTCAGCATAAAGCTTCATGCGTTCGCCTTTGGCGACGAATTCTCCCGTAAGTTGGCCGACAACCAACTTGGAGTCACTTCGGATGGTGACAGCTTCGGCATGCAAATCCAACGCAATCGTGAGTCCCGCCAGGAGGGCTTCATATTCTGCAACGTTATTGGAGGCCTCAAATCCAAAGCGGATGGCGTACTCGGTGGTGAGCCCGTTTGGCGCGGTGATTACCAGGCCGGCGCCGCTGCTACCTTTGTTAGATGATCCGTCGACATCAATGAACCATGGTTCCAAGTTGGAGGCCGAGTCTTCTTGGGTCGGGGGCTCTGTTCCGTCTGTAAATTCAGCAATGAAATCAGCAATTACCTGCCCTTTGATAGCAGTGCGCGGACGGTAGTCAATGTCAAACTCGCTTAGCTCCACAGACCAGCGCACTAAGCGTCCCGAAGTCTCCGGCTTCTGAAGGGCCTGTCGCAAGGGATGCTCGGTGAGAACAATGATGGAGTGTGCTTGGAAATAGGGGCGAAGCTTGCGCGCCGAAGTGACTAGAGCAAAAGCCAACTTTTCAATGCTCGGGTACTTCATTTCGGCGCCCTGGAGTGCGCGGCTGGTGTAGTAGACCGGCTGTTGAACAGTTGAACGTTGAGCAATCAATGCTGAGCTAACCGCAGTTTGGGAAACTGCTAAGTAGACATACAATGGTTCACCAGGGAAAGATTGACTGAGAACTGGTGGGGTGGATAAGTATTCCTGGATGCCGGCGAAGGCGGCGGCACATTCCTCAGTCCATTCGAACGCCTTTCGCAATGTTTTAAAAAAGGGAGCACATCGGTCGGTGGACCGCGAGATGAAACGATTCAGTGCGGCTAACTTGCCTGCCAATTTTTGCATCTCTTTAGCAGTACGTGGCGGTTGCATGTCAATAATGGCTCAAATTTTTTCGGGGTTGGCCTCGATCCCTCTTTCAGAAACCAGAAAACCGAGGAATTTGCCGGACGAGACGCCAAAAGTGCATTTGGCCGGATTGAGCTTCATGCCATACTTTTTCAATACATCAAATGTTTGCTGCAAATCTTTGAGGTGGTCTTCGGCCCTTTTGCTTTTAACCAGCATGTCGTCGACGTAAACCTCTATATTTTTGCCGATTTGATCTTTGAACATGCGGTTCACCAGACGCTGGTATGTGGCTCCTGCGTTCTTCAGGCCGAAAGGCATGACGGTGTAACAGTATAAGCCCCTGTTGGTAATAAAGGAGGTCTTCTCTTGGTCGGCTTCGTCCATGAGGATCTGGTTGTATCTAGAAAACGCATCCATGAAACTCAGCATCTCGTGGCCCGCGGTGGAGTCGACGAGGAGGTCGACGCGGGGAAGGGGAAAACTGTCTTTAGGGCAAGCTTTGTTGAGGTCGGTGAAGTCAACGCACATGCGCCATTTGCCGTTTGACTTTTTGACCAGGACAACATTGGACAGCCACTCTGGGTACTGCACTTCCCTAATGAAGCCCGCGTCGAGCAACTTCTGGACTTCGTCTGCAATTGCCACGTTACGATCGGGAGCAAAACTTCGGCGTCGTTGCTTGACCGGCCGGGTCTTCCGGTTGATGCTCAGCTTATGGGAGATTATGTTAGCAGTAATACCGGGCATGTCGTCGTGCGACCAAGCGACGACATCATCATTTTGACGAAGGAACGACAGAATTGGCTCCCGGATTTCTGCACTGGTGAGGCTTCCGACTCGGATTTTACGATCTGGGTGGTCCGGTACAAGGGGCATTTCGAGAATGGGGTCCCCCGGTTCAGCTTGTCGGAGGTACGTCTCATCTCGGATGTCGACTTCTTCAACCAGCAATGCCTGTTTCACTTTGGCTTCGTCTTTAATACTGATATGATAACAGCGTCTGGCGGCGAGTTGATCCCCTTTGGCGATGCCGATGCCGTTACTGGTAGGGAACTTCATTTTCAAATATCGGGTGGAGGTGACAGCGTGCAAATTATTCAGGGTAGTACGCCCCAGAATAACGTTGTATGCGGAGGGGCAGTCAACGACTAAAAAGTTAACCATGATTGTGGCTTGGCGTGGGGATTCTCCCACGGTGAGGGGGAGCATGATGCTGCCAACCGGATGGATCGCGTCGCCTGTGAAACCTCGGAGTGGGGCGTGGACTGATTGTAATTCATGCCGATGAATCTTCATCTGCTCAAATGCAGTCATGTACAAGATGTCGGCGGAGCTCCCGTTATCGATTAACACTCGGTGAGTTGGATAGTTGGAAATCAAGGCTCTGATCACCAAAGCGTCATCATGAGGCCACCGGACTCCAATGCCGTCTTCTTCGGAAAAGGTGATGGGCTCCGTAGCTGTCCAAGCAAACTTGTGGGGGCGATCCAAGGACAGAACCTCCCCGGTCCGAGCTTTGCGAATGTGTGCTCGGCTGGAAGAGTTAGAGATCCCAGCCTCAGTTATACCACCAAAGATTGTGAGAATCTCGTCGTGTTGTTCATCGGCTGATACACGGGGTGGGGATGGCTGTCGGTGTCCGTCGTGCCATTTGTCAGGGCGTTGATCCGTTGGACGGTTGAAAAGGAATCGTTCCAGCTTCCCTTTACGTACCATCCGCTCAAGCTGCTTTTTTAAGGCGTAGCAATCGTCCGTATCGTGCCCATGGTCTCGGTGGAATTCACAGAATTTATCTCGACGACGAGTTTCAGGTGGGGATTCTAGTTTTCCTGGCCAAACAATGTCGCGGTCGTTTTGGACATGCAGCAAGATCTTGGCGGCAGGGGTATTGAGTGGTGTGAAATCAGGGTCCCAGTCTGGCGGGGGCTTATCGGTCCGGAAGGGTTTGAATCGTCGAGAGTCTTTGGCAGGGCGAGCCGGATTCGCTCGAGGTGGGTCGCGGTGTGTGTCTTTGCGCTTCCGTGGATCCGCTAAGATCGGTCGCTTGACGTGCTGTTCGGAGAAGGCACGGATGATATCAGCGGCATTGATGTGCTCGGCGGCCCGATCCATGAACTGTTGCAGCGTATTCGGTGGTTTACGAGCGAGTTCCTTCATGAAGGAACTTCGTGGTGTGATCCCTGAGATAAGGGCTGCGAGGACGAGGTTCTCGTCGGGATCGTCGACCGTGAGCTTTTCGCGGTTGAAACGCGTCATGAACTCTTGGAGGGGTTCAGAATCTTCCTGCTTAATGGTAAGGAGGTAAGTGGCTAACCGTTTTTTGCGGCGGGCCCAAAGGAATTGGGCGTGGAATTGACGCCGGAGATCAGCAAAAGAGCCGACGGAGTTCAGCTTGAGTTTGATAAACCAGAGTCGTGCGGATCCGGCGAGAGTGATAGGAAACACTCGGCACATGATTGGGTCGGCGGCGCCACGTAAGGCCATTAATGTCTGAAACTTCTCGATGTGATCCGTAGGGTCCCCGGTCCCGTCGTATGCTTCAAACGTCGGGATCTTGAACTTTTCAGGAAAACGAAAAGCTAAGATATCCGGTGTGAACGGGAGATCGGACTGTGGTGAGGAGCCTTCCAGGGGGACGTCATCATGACGCTGGATATGTTGAAGCAGTGTATTATACTTGTTGTTGAGGTCTTTAATGTGAGTGTCGACCGCTGAGGCTTCAGAGTTAAGCTCGTGGGTTTTGGCGGGGTTTGGATGAGGGGTGTAGGCCGAGCTGGCTTCTTCCGCCGTCGGGTGGCGGGAAATGTGGTGGGAAGGTTGGGGTTGAGTTGGAGAGGTGTGGAGAGGGGGCGGGATAGTCGTTTGAGTATGGGGGGAAGGGAAAGGTGGTGGTGGTGGGGGAAATGGTAGTTTGAAAGGGTGTCGGTGTGGAGAATGTGGTATGGCGGTGGGGCGAAAGAGGTTTCCTGCGTTACTGTGGAGGAGCTGGTTCAGCTTTTTGTGTTAGGACAGAAGAGCGATGGTTTCAAGCGACGCAAAACCGTTGGTCATAAGCCCGACAAAGAGGGCGGGGCTGGGAACAGGGAGCCTTTGGAATGGGGTGTGGGGGCGAAGAAAAGGGGTATGGCTGTCGATGTGAAGTACAGGAGAAGCAGTTGTGGATGGAGAGGTGATTGTAGAAAGATACGGGGAGGTAGTTTCCGGGGGTAACGGTTTCAGGTGGCAGGTTGGGGTTTAGGAGGTTCGGATGGATTGGTTTAGTTAGCAGGAGTGCCACTAGTGCTACTTCGCCGGTGGAGGCAATGCTGGCGATGCAACGGACTTGTGGTCGGCATGGGGATTGTTTTTAAAGAGACGGCGCCAACTGTAGATGTCAAGAACTACAGTAACCCCACGCTTGCACTTAGCCCGTGAATTGCAGCATCTGCGTAAGAAAGAAAGGGATCAGAGAGGGCTTTACTGGCTCTGGCCAGTAAAGTCACTCCGATGCTAAAGTCAGGGGAAATTCTCCAGTGAGTGATAAGTAAGAGAAAGATGGATCTAGGAATAGGAGTGATACCTTGGGATTTTATATGGATGGAAGGAGGGAAGAGGAAACGTATTGAGAATGGCTATCGTTCCATAAACGTCCCCTTTAATCTTCCTTTTCTTAACTGCTGTGGACCGTTATGGGGGGAGGGACATTCATTGTTCAGGTCAGACTTTAAGTGGTGAACGCGTCTCTTGGGCTTTCCATACGTCTAGAAGGATCCAGGGGAGTTCAGGAGGAGGGCTGGGTACTTGGATTAGGCCGACTGGGCCCGACTGGGGCCTTACCG
>FXXK01002108.1:25200-37021 GCA_900184695.1 Betula pendula
GGTAAAAAAACCTTGACATCAAGGCGGTATAAGCCCTCCCCTTTTGAGGCATCTTAAGATCTTGTTCCCCGACTGTTACGACCTCAAGGCAATATAAGTCCTGCTCCTCTCAGGCATATTAAAACCTTGCTCCCCGACTGTTACGACCTCAAGGCGGTAGAAGTCCTTCCCCTCTGAGGCATCTTAAGACCTTGCTCCCCGACTCTTATGACCTCAAGACGGTATAAGCCCTCCCCCTCTGAGGCATTTTAAGACCTTGCTCTCCGACTGTTACTACCTCAAGCTGGTATAAGCCCTCCCCCTCTGAGACATCTTAAGATCTTGCTCCCAGACCTAGCTGTCGAGGTGGTGTAAGTCCTCTCTCAGAGGCATTTTAAGGCCTCGTCGGGTAGGCACGCTGCTGATGAGGGCCATGTAATACCTCTCCTTCCAAGGCATCTTAACTCTTAAGACTTTGGCCGTGTAAGACCTCTCCTTCCGAAACATCTTAAGACGACATCGGTAGCTAGTTCCTCGGTAATTCACTCCGAGAACCGCGTAAGACCTAGCTGCCGAGGCGGTGTAAGTCCTCTCTCTCAGAAGCATCTTAAGAGCTCATCGGGTAGGCACACTGCTGATGAGGGCCATGTAAGACCTCTCCTTCCGAGGCATCTTAAGACCTTGGCCCTATAAGACCTCTCCTTCCAAGGCATCTTAAGACCATATCAGTAGCCAGTTCTTCAGTAATTCACTCCGAGAACTGCATAAGACCTAGTTGCCGAGGCGATGTAAGTCCTCTCTCTCAGAGGCATCTTAAGACCTCGTCAGGTGGGCACGCTGCTAATGAGGGCTATGTAAGACCTCTCCTTCCTGAAGCATCTTAAGACCACATCGATAGGATCGTCATCTCTATTTGCTGGTCGCTAATGCCAGGCATCCCGACCCGCTAGGATCGCCATCTCTATTTGCCGGTCGCTGATGCTAGACATCCCGACCCGCCAGGATCACCATCTTTATTTGTCGATCGCTGATGCCAGGCATCCCGACTTGCCAGGATCGCCAACTCTATTGCCGGTCGTTGATGCCACGTATCCTGACCCGCCAGGATCGCCATCTCTATTGCTGGTTGCTGATGCCACACATCCTGATTCGCCATCTCTATCGCAAACCTTACCACCAAGGCAGCGAAAGACCTTGCTACTGAGGCAATCTAAGACCTCATACCGATGCATCCTAAGACCTTGTCGGAAGATGTTCACATCTCGTATACTTTCATGGAATCAGCATTCAATAGAGGCTACACCAAGTTTATAGAAAATCTAATTTCTTTCTAGCAAGTCACCCACAAGCATCTCTATATTGACAGCACAAATAATTCAAATTCCCATAAATAGATTTACTAATCATCCAAGAGAATTGGGGGACTCCTGTAGGACCTAGACAAAAACTCCAAGTAAGGCCCATCCGCAGGCCCAGGCACTCATACTTATACAATTTCCATAAAAAGATTTACTAATTATCCAAGGGAATTGAAGGGACTCTATGTAAGCCTAGGGAATTCGCTAAGCCCACGGGGCACACGATTATTACTAGATGACCAAAGGGTCATATTTTTATTTATATCATATATATATATATAGTATATATATATATATATATTATATAAGAGATTCAGGTATTATCTCTAATACAACAATCATCTCCTTTCCTTCTCCACTCCACTCCTCTCTCTTCCAACTAACTTGCCATCGGAGGGACTCACTGCAAGCGCTAGGAACACTCTAATGGCTCCTCTCCTTCTTTGCAGGTCGGATGGTGCTCCCTGGAAGGCGTGCCCTAAGCCACTTGTGGAAAACCGGACCAATTCTACACCAACCAACCATCTTAGTCCCTTCCCATCTAATCTAACGAAAATTACAATTTCACTGTTTACCCAAATTACTCTCAACTAAACTCTTTATTTCCCAAAATATCTTTTTTTTATTTAATATTAAAAGAAATAAAGCTCTGAAGAAAAAAGGGGTAAAGTGCATTTTTTTTTGGTGTAGAAAGGTACGAATGATTAAAATGATGTAGGGTTTCGAGTTTTTAGGGTTTTGAAGCACCTCAAATATGGTTTCTACGAGTTAGGATCGATATGAATAATAGGTCGATCCTGCGAAGGACTTGAGGTGGCAGGATCGATCAATGCCTCCTAAATGTTTTTATTTTTTTTTTGAGAAATGATCTTTTCAAGCCTTGGGAAACGAACGTTCTGTCACTATATAACCAAGAATTTTAGGAATTTCAGAGAACATTCGTGATGTCCAAGTTTTGTTGAACGTTCGCAAGTACTATCCACAGATGGCTTGCAGTGATCAGACGCCAGCTGTAAGGTGTGAATAGTGCTACACGACACAACAATGAACGTTCAAATACTATGTTTCGACGTCGTAGTTAAAGATAGGAAATATAGAATGACTAAGGGTAACATCGAACATCGTCTTCAAACCCTCCAAATAAAGTATTTGAACGTTCGTATCACAGTCTTTAAACTAAAGGGATTTTGGTTGAAAATGTTTGTGATTGTTATAAACGTCAATTTGAATGGCGGAGTTACTTTGTCACTTTCGGCTTAAAAATAATTTGCTTTTAATTAAGCGGTATTACACTACTTGAAAAATCTAAATATTTTCACTAATAATTTAATCGCGAGGGCGTTACAAAATTTGGTTTCACCATTTCAAAAATAGAACTAATCTCATTGTGTCAAATCAACTTTGACATAGTCATAAAGATTCCTTCTCAGCCTAGGTAGTCGTGTTTCATGGTCTCATAAAGCTCCATTATCAAGGCGGATCTCTCAAATCAATCCTCCTTATAATCCAAATTTGAAAAGATTGACAGTCGGCTTGCAGGCTGTTTCTAGCTAGTTTCTCTTAGCTCAAAAATTCATCATTGAAGGCAACTCGCTTATATTATTATTAATGGCTCCAATACCCTTTATTGCTTCAAAATTGAAGAATTAAAAGCCTCATCTTTTATACAATCTCTCTCTCCCCACTTCTCCTTTTGTTAGCTAGAAAGTTTTAAAAAAAGAATTGTAAAAAAAAGCGAGCAGCATTTGTCTTTCTACTCAATAGAAATGAGAAATGGAAAAAAAGAAAAAAGAAAAAATCTTTATAACCATGACCAATAAAAGTCACCTCATATTTTTTTTTTGGGAGGAGGCAAGAATTGAATTTTTGGCAGAGTAACCTGCCAACAGCTGTGATGAGTGAGACGTGTAGGTTGATGGATAGAGAGAAGGATTTCCGCACTTCTTGTTTTTTGAAATTGCTTTATTCCTTGTGACTGTGAGCCTGTGAGGTCATTTGTGACAGCTCAGGCCCAGGTCACTAAATTGACCGGTGGCCTGGGCAACGCGTCTCACGTGTACAATCTCACCTCAGAGAACAAAATAGCACATATTTTGCCTCCCTTGTCGATGTCTGTCACTTGAAAAAATGTTCAAAATACTTTTCCACCAATCAGAGTGGGTAGAAAGGGGGAAACGGATGGTATTCATGATTGTGAGAGGAGGATAACCTTTGAAATGCAAGAAAACGAAAAACACGGTTACAGATCTTACAGTTGGGAGAACACGTACGAAATAATATGGTTTGTTGGTGAAAAATAACAATGATGCCTCTCGACACAAGCCTGTGGTTTTCCCCTACAAAAGAAGACACCAACCAAAGTTGAAAAGCATAAAATTAAATAAATAAATAACCTTCACTTTTTTTGGAATATCACCGCAAAGTTTAAAATATCTGTTAATTTAATGTATTAAAATTTTAATTATACTATTAAGTTTGAGTTAAAATTAGACCGCAAAAAAGTTAAATTTTAAAATTTTACCATTAATTATAAATAAAAAAAAAAAAGATGACCCATCACGGGCTAGACCCACGCATGGTTCGTTATTTTTCTAAATTTTCTTAAGTATTTATTATCATTTTGCCCTTGCCATATTACGTGTTATAATTCTTATTTTAAATTTTTTTAGACGTTACATTTACCATATGTACATTTCTTTAGGTTAAATGCTCTGAAGCATTTAGTTCAAAAATTTTTTATTATGTTATAATTTCCCATCTAGAAGGATATTGCCTATTTTTGAAGTATCTCTACACTAGAATTCGTTTGGTCTACTGAGTACATGGTTTCTTGATTGCAACACATGGGTATATGCTGCTACGCAAATGCCTCTCCATCTATTTATATGCTCCTGAAGCCTATTTGAAGATACATAGAATTTCTAGATGCTGTCATTAGCCTTCAGACTACCGTGTTTGCCATTACATTTGCGAGTTCGCCATTATGATGATATCATGCTAACCGCATGTTGATTTACCATAGCTCCAATTTTTCACATACATGGGTATATTGGGCCACAATTACATCTCTTTATATTTATATGCTCCTGAACCTATTTGAAGCTATAGAAAATTTCTATGATGCTGTCCATTACGCCTTCAACTACCCGTTATTTGTCATTACATTGCAGGAGTCGCTCATTATATGATATCATGCTACACCATTGTTATTTACATTGCTCCAATTTTCATACATGGGGTATATAGGCCAATCAAATACATCTCTTTATATTTATATGCCTTGAAGCCTATTTGAAGCTACAGGGATTACGTATAATGCTATCATTATCGTTTTACTACGTGTTTGCCATTACATTTGCAAGTTGCATTATTATTGATATCATGCTAATTGCCATTGTTGATTGTACATTGCTCCAATTTTCCATACATTGGGTATATGGGCCAACAGAACACTCTTTAGTATTTATATGCTCCTGAAGCCTATTTTGAAGCTACAGGAAAATTTCTATAATGCTTCATTGACCTTCAACTATAGTGTTTGCCAATTTACATTTGCGATGCCATTATGATGATCTCGGCTCAGCCATTGTTGATTTACATACTCTGCACCCTTTATTTCTCCTATCAATGACGCCAATGGTAAGAAGTTTATATAAATCATCATCGCAAAAGCAAAAAGTATATGTTATAAAGACATCTATAAATCTAGGAAGGACACTCCACATTCCCCAAAGGTATTTAACAAATGCCATTGGACGAACTTCATAATTGAAGTTCACTCAAGTGCATAACGGCACCTCCTGTACTACCGACAGACTTTTTTGTAAGGCACGGGTTTTTAATGTCAAAATATGCTCCATTTAAGTCATTAGGTATATTGTCGAGAACTGTAACTTACCAATCCCTGAAGAGATTGCTGGTCGGCAAATTTTAACTAGGATTGCCAGTATTATGCTAGAATTAATAGCATTTTACATGCCAGTTGTCTCTTGAGCCTTTGCATGAAGTAGCCTGCAAAGACCACTGATGTCAACCTTTTCCTTGTAAAAAAAACGCTTGACATCAAGGCGGTATAAGCCCTCCCCTTTTGAGGCATCTTAAGATCGTTGTCCTCGACTGTTACGACCTGGCCTTCAAGGCAATATAAGTCTGCTCTCTGAGGATCTTAAAACCTTCTCCCCGACTGTTACGACCTCAAAGGCGGTAGAGAGGTCTTTTCCCCTCTTGAAGGCATCTTAAACCTTGCTCCCCGAAACTCTTATGACCTCAAGACGGTATAAGCCGCTCCCCCTCTGAGACATCTTAAGACCTTGCTCTCCGAACTGTTCCAACCTCAAGCTGGTATAAGCCCTCCCCCTCTAAAGACATCTAAGATCTTGCTCCCAGACCTAGCTGCCGAGGTGGTGTAGTCCTTCTTCTCAGGACGGCATTTAAGGCCTCGGTCGGGTAGCACGTTGCTGATGAGGGCATGTCAATACCTCTCCCGTATCCGAAGGCATCTTAAGACCTTGGCCGTGTAAGACCTCCTCATTCCGAATACATCTTAAGACCACATCGGTAACTATCTCCGTTGGTAATTCACTCGAGAACCGCGATAAGACAGCTGCCGAGGCAGTGTAAGTCCTCTCTCTCAGAAGCATTCTTAAGGACCTCGTCGGGTAGGCACACTTCGCTGTATGAGGGCCATGTAAGACCTTCTCATTCCGAGACATCTTAAGACCGTTGGCACCGTAAGACCTCTCCTTCCAAGGCATGCTTAAGGACTATATCAGTGCCAGTTCTCAGTAATTCACTCGAAAGAACTGCATAAGGACCTAGTTGCCGAGGCGATTGTAATCCCTCTTGTCACCCTCTTTACTATATCCACTCAAAGTATAAACATCTCAATTTTATGTTTCAAGCTTTTAAGCCGTGTATTTTGGCAAACACTGTTAAATCCTTACCAATGTAATTTTTATTTTTTTTCTTTCTTAAAAAAAATGAGGGATATTTTAAGAATTTTTATACCTATCTGTTAGGATTTTTTTCAAAAATTAAAAGAAATTTAAAGTTCAATACACTAAATTAAGAGGCTTTAAACTTTGTAAGGACATTGTAAAAGGGATAAGAATTTCGTGCGTAAGTGAAAATATTTTTTTTTATTTTTTTCTCTCAGCAATTGACAAGATATGGAATACTATGTCCAACCTTGCAACGTGGGTTCCCCACTTTGACATAAACTGGGCTACATTCAACGCCCGTCACCTGCCCCAGTTTGAGATAACTCTCACAATATCCAGACAAGTGTTGCATCAATCCATACCTTAAATCCTACTTCTGCAACAATAATTGCTATCTAAACTTTCTTCGTCTTCTTCTCAACTTCTTGCAATCGAAATTTTATCAATTGTTAGTCAAAGGTTATTAAAACTTCACTGAATTATTTTATAATTTTTATGTTTGCCCAACTATTAAATGAAGAAACCCAACTCAATTAGAATCACCCCCAGTTAGTGTAATCTTTTTTCATTTTTCTTTTTTTTGGCTCTTTTGATATCGAGAAAAAAAAGACTCAAACTTGGGTGGTGTTCCTATAGGTGGTGATGGCTCAATGACCATAAAAAAATATTCAAAGTGGTTGAATATTTATTAGGGTGAGAGCTCAACTCCCAATATAAGAATTTTTAATTTTATTAATATTAGTCGTTTTGGATCCTACTAATACCCTGATATAGCTAGATCAAGTTATTACTCATTCGAACTTAAAAAAGTGAATACAATCCTATCATCTAAGGCCCCTCCTTTGCACCTCCAAAAAAATAAGTGTTATTAAAGTCACACTCATGTAAAATAGTTAGGGTTAATCTCCTCTGGCATACCCGTTTTGAATTTCAAAAAGAAAAGAGGGCGGTGCCTAATCAGCATAATTAACAAAACAAGCAAAGCAAGGGCATATTCCCAACTTCGACCAGCATAATCCCACCATCTCGTAATAAATTTTCAATGTTTATTTTTTATGTTCTCTTTCTCTTTTCTTTTTTCCCTAATGCATAAGATGTGAAATTTTGAATGAATTGAACTACATCCACTTTATTCAACCCTTGTGAAACAATCGATCAAAAGGTGAGAAATATTTCTTTCATAAGATTTTAATACTTCTTCAACTACCAAGCTATGTTTACCGAAGTTGCAAAGGAAAATGTGAATGTTTTATAAGTATGTATAAACCTATCTAACCTAAGTGGTTATGAAACAGTTAAGAGCATTTGATAAACTCTTTTGTGAGAACTCTATATAAGTGATAGTTGTTTAGTAAACACTAGTTAGAGTGATTTTTTTTTTTTTTAAGATGAAAAGAGGTTCAAGTTATAAAATTGTTAAAATCCTTATACTTGTTAAGCCGTCGACTCACATTTTTCACTTTGTAAAATTGTGATAATTTTACAGATGTCGTTGAAAAGGAAGAGAATAAGGACCCATATGCATGTCTAAACTTCTATTCGTGAGACTAGCAGGAAGCCTCAACTTTTAGGAAGGGCTAACTTACCAATTAACTTGACTAACTTGGAGTGTTACCCGTAGTGTATTCAAAACAGTTAACTGGTAACTGGCTGGATTCACCACACATCACTAATTATCAGAGTGAATAACAGAAAATGAAAATAATTGATCTGAGTTTACTAGCAATAATCTTTGAGAACATAACTTATCATTAATAATAGACTTAGAGCTTACAAACAGATATAACTAATTAATTACTTACTCAAACTTGATAATGCAATTCATTCGCTCAGCATCTTCATCATAGCGAATTACTTCACTCTACTTGGCAACCTACTAATCCGTAAAATATCGGAGTGTTTCATAAGTAAAAAAAATAATTATATAAGTCTAAGACTTAGTAAGCAAAATACTACGAAATTGTTTTATGCAATGAGTTAGGAGTATTTAATTGGTAAGTATGAGTTTTTGCAAATGGTGTGCGTTGCCTCCGTTATTATGCCCTTTTTGAAAAGGTAGATTATTTTGAAGAATAATGACATGATTCTGAAAACAATCACTATAATTTTAATACACAAAACCATGATTTATACATATATATTTATCATGTCATATATAAAACAAGTTGTAGTGGTCTAAATGTGAAAGTGTTTTTCAAGCTTGAACGAACGTTCGTGTACTATTAACCAATGATTTTAGGATTTCAGAGGAACATTCGTTGTCCAAGTTGAACGTTCGCAATACTATCTCACAGATGGCTTGCAGTGAATCAGACGCATGTAAGGTGTGAATAGTGCTACACGACACACAATGAACGTTCAAATACTATGTTTCGAACGTTCGTAGTAAAGATAGAAATATAGATGACTAAGGTAACCATCGAACATTCGTCTTCAAACCCTCCAAATAAAGTATTTGAACGTTCGTTGATCACAGGTTTTAAATAAAGGGATTTGGTTGAAAATGTGTTGTGATTGTTAAAACGTGCAATTTGAATGGCGAGTTACTTTGTCACTTCGGTTAAAAATAATTTGCTTTTAATTAAGCGGGGTATTACACTACTTGAAAAATCTAAATATTTTTCACTAATATTTAAGTCGAGGGCGTTACAAAATTTGGTTCACCATTTCAAAAATAGACTAATCTCATTTTGTCAAAATCAACTTTGACATAGTCATAAGAGATTCCTTCTCAGCCTAGGTAGTCGTGTTTCATGTCTCATAAAGCTCCATTATCAAGGCGATCTCTCAAATCAATCCTCCTTATAATCCAAATTTTGAAAAAGCATTGACAGTTCGCCTTGCAGCTTTTCTAGCTAGTTCTCTTTAGCTCAAAAATTTCATCATTGAAGGCAACTCGCTCATTATTATTATTATGGCTCTCCAATACCCTTTCATTGTTCAAAATTGAAGAATTAAAAGCCTCATCTTTGATACAATCTCTTCTCTCCCCACTTCTTCCTTTTGTTAGCTAGGAAAGTTTTTTAAAAAAAGAATTGTTAAAAAAATGCCGAGCAGCATTTGTCTTCTACCTCATATAGAAATGAGAAATGAAAAAAAGAAAAAAGAAAAAATCTTTATAACATACCAATAAAAGTCACCTCATATTTTTTTTTTTTGGGAGGAGGCAAGAATTGGAATTTTGGAGTGTAACTGCTAACAGCTAGAGATGAGTGAGACGTGTAGGTTGATGGTAGAGAGAAGGATTTCCGCATTCTTGTTTTTTGAAATTGCTTTTTCCTTGTGACTGTGAGCTGTGAGGTCATTGTGACAGCTCAGGCCCATGGTCACTCAAATTACACGGGGACCTGGACAACGCGTCTCACGTGTACAATCTCACCTCAGAGAAAAAAAGCACATATTTTTGTCCCTTCCCTTCGATGTCTGTCACTTGAAAATGTTCAAAATACTTTTCCACCAATCAGAGTGGGTAGAAAGGGGAACGGAGGGTATTTGATTGTGAGAGGAGGATAAACTTTGAAATGCAGAAAAACGAAAACACGGTTACAGACTTACAGTTGGGAGAACACGTACGAAATAATATGGTTTGGTTGGTGAAAAATAACAATGATGCTCTCGACACAGCCTGTGGTTTTCCCCTACAAAAGGAAGACACCAACCAAAGTTGAAAAGCATAAAATAAATAAATAAATAACTTCACTTTTTTTTGAATTATCACCGCAAAGTTTAAAATATCTTTAATTTAATGTATTAAAATTTTAATTATACTATTAAGATTTGAGGTTAAATTAGACCGCAAAAAAGGTTAAATTTAAAATTTACCATTAATTATAAATAAAAAAAAAAGATGACCCATCACGGCTAGACCCACGGCATGGTTCGTTATTTTTCTAAATTTTTCTAAGTATTTATTATCATTTTGCCCTTGCCTATTTAACGTGATTTATAATTCTTATTTTAAATTTTTAGACGTTACAATTTACATATGTACATTTCTTTAGGTTTAAATGCTCCTGAAGCATTTAGTTCAAATATTTTTATTATATAATTTCCATCTAGAAGGATATTGCCTATTTGAAGTATCTCTACACTAGAATTCGTTTGTCTACTAGTACATGGTTTCTTGATTGCAACACATGGGTATATGTGCTAGCAAATGCCTCTCCTTCTATTTATATGCTCCTGAAGCCTATTTGAAGATACATAGAATTTCTATGATGCTGTCATTAGCCTTCAACTACCGTGTTTGCCATTACATTTGCGAGTCGCCATTATGATGATATCATGCTAACCGCCATTGTTGATTTACATAGCTCCAATTTTCATACATGGGTATATGGGCCCACAAATACATCTCTTTATATTTATATGCTCCTGAAGCCTATTTGAAGCTATAGAAAATTTCTATGATGCTGTCATTAGCCTTCAACTACCGTATTTGTCATTACATTTGCAAATCGTCATTATGATGATATCATGCTAATCACCATTGTTGATTTACATTGCTCCAATTTTCATACATGGGTATATAGGCCAACANATTTGAAGCTATAGAAAATTTCTATGATGCTGTCATTAGCCTTCAACTACCGTATTTGTCATTACATTTGCAAATCGTCATTATAATGATATCATGCTAATCACCATTGTTGATTTACATTGCTCCAATTTTCATACATGGGTATATAGGCCAACAAATACATCTCTTTATATTTATATGCTCTTGAAGCCTATTTGAAGCTACAGGGATTACTATAATGCTATCATTATCGTTTACTACCGTGTTTGCCATTACATTTGCAAGTTGCCATTATTATGATATCATGCTAATCGCCATTGTTGATTTACATTGCTCCAATTTTCATACATGGGTATATGGGCCAACAGATACATCTCTTTATAT
The DNA here is from genome assembly GCA_900184695.1 of Betula pendula. Lineage (NCBI taxonomy): Eukaryota > Viridiplantae > Streptophyta > Magnoliopsida > Fagales > Betulaceae > Betula > Betula pendula. Next base: position 36,381 of record FXXK01002108.1, read on the forward strand.
TTATATGCTCCTGAAGCCTATTTGAAGCTACAGGAAATTTCTATAATGCTCTCATTGACCTTCAACTATAGTGTTTGCCATTACATTTGCGAGTCGCCATTATGATGATCTCGTGCTCATCGCCATTGTTGATTTACATTACTCTGACTCCCTTTATTTCTCTATCAATGACGCTAAGGTAAAAGTTTATATAAATCATCATCGACAAAATTGCAAAAGTATATGTTTATAAAGACATCTATAAATCTAGAAGGACAACTCCACATCCCAAAGGGTATTTACAAATGCCATTGGACGACTTCATAATTTGAAGGTCACCTCCAAGTGCATAAAGGCACCTCCTGTACTACCGACAGACTGTAACACGTGTATTTATGTCAAACTATTCTCCATTTAAGTCATTAGTATATGTCATGAACTGTACGTTACCAATCCCTTGAAGAGATTGCTGGTCGCCAAATTACTAGATTGCCATATTTATGCTAGATTAATAGCACTTTTACTATGCACAGTTGTCTCTTGAGCCTTTTGCATGAATAGCCTGCAAAACCACTCGATGCAACCTTTCCATTGGTAAAAAAACCTTGACATCAAGGCGGTATAAGCCCTCCCCTTTTGAGGCATCTTAAGATCTTGTTCCT